>LR537884.1:187636-441376 GCA_900883565.2 Caenorhabditis panamensis
GAGAGAGAGAGACAGACAGACAGATACGTCCAGACGTCTGCCGACACGGCACATAAGTTTCACAGATGGAGATAATCGACATCAAAAACATTGCCACAAAGTAATTGAACTATTCTAAACTTGAAAAAGTTACTTTGGAGACCATTTGACAACTCCAGAGAGCTAATAACTCTTAAAATATGCAAAAAGTAGACTTATTTGACTTGTTTCTCGAATTTTTTCGGCCTGATCCACATAATTAAGACATACTATTTGTAATTACTGAATAATGACCACTAGGCTGATTCACAATCCCCCATTTATTTTTCGTTCGTGTTCATTTTTTGCATAGAGGTAGTACATGGGTCTCTAAGTTCAAAAACAGTGTTTTTGAAATTCCGCGACAGCTCACGTACATTTTTACAGGCCGTGCAAAACGCCTTTTCAACTTGCCGAAATCAGTGAATGGTTCTTGGACATAATTTTAGTAGGGGCTACGATAATTTGAGAATTTGTTTGTCAAACCATTGAGATTCTTCACAAAAAAATAAATAGCGATTGACGTGGTATATACAGACTCACCCCGTCGACGTGGAAGTGTTTCACCCGTGCTGTCTTCTCTTGCAAGTAGTTCCTGACAATGTTGTTTACATTTCTCAAATTCAAATCACTCTGAAGAATAGCTCCGTTCGCGTCGACAAGGTCTATCTTCACAGGTCCATTCCAAGTTTCCCCATTCTCAGTCTTGAATCTCCATACAAAATCGTCAAATTGGACAAAGAAATTCACGTCATCTGGACTGGACAGAAACACTTTTTCAATGTAGAACAGAGTTTTCTTGTTGACTTCTCGCAGTGATGGGACCCGTTTGACAATATGCTTCCTGAATAACATCAAAAGTACTGGGCTTTATGAGCCGATCAACTAACCGTTTTCCTAACGAGCAGAACTTGAAAATGGGAATTAGAGAAGGATATGTTAGCACTTTGCCACGTGGAAGGCTGTTGGTTCATTGAAGATGACTAAGGACGCTATGAATGGTGTTGTGTGGAGAAGGGAAGACCAGACCTCGTATGATGTGGCAATGGTAGTATCGAGGTAGAGGAGATGAATCCACGATGACACGACTACAGATAGTGTATAGTTATTCTACATCTGCCGATTGTCTAATGGGACCCTCAGAAACGAACGCTGAGTTGTAATTTGTTCGGCATTTAATCGGGATTTTATTATGCTGGATGAAACATTGTACGTCAAACTTCAAGCTGGAATATAAAAACTTGAAAGTGATCTTCTCTGTTTGCTTACCAATTTAGGAACCATATGCAACTCCAAAAAACGAAACTTTTCATAAATGCAAACAGAATTGAAACCCAGTCTAATCGGGTTACTCATCCTTTTTCGATATCCTCCATTCCACTTTCATGTCCTCCCCGACTCGCCGGCAACTCCGAGTTGTCCTGGCTCGAAACCCTCCGGATGCTTTTGCCAATTGCCCAATATTCCCGACTCTGGATGTCAGTGTACAGTGTCCATTCCCTGGATGGACTGTCGAGGTTATCGAGTTATACGTGATCATCTCAAATAGAACTTGAAGGTTTTGAAAATGATAGCGGACGCTTTGAAGTGGGACATTATCCCAGTGGTCACGCCAACAGTCGTCGGAGGACTCGATTGGGGGACTATGACAGTTTGAGGGCCTCCTTTTACTTTAGGAAACATCCAATTGTTTCAGGGAAACGGAAAATGGACAGGAGTTCTTGGATATTTACAGAACGACACGGCAGATGCTGCCTGTCTCATGTATCAGAAGACAGACTTGCGGAACGAGTACTTTGAGTATTCCTATCCAGTCACCAATGTTTGTTGTCTTGTAATCATTTCATCTTTTTGCTTGTTCAGGTTCAACCTGTATTTGTTGTCCGTAAAAAGACCGAGACTATTGGATCAGTTCTCTGGAATGCTTTCAAGCCATTCACATTCGAAGTTTGGATTTGTCTTCTGGGTACATGAATAGCACTTTCTGTATCACAGTTTTCTCATTCAGCAAGTCTCCTCATTAACCTCATAATCATGATCATGATCAGCAGAGTTGAAGTGAAAATGCTTTTCCGTGACAGATTCCGACCTTGGGAGGTTTGAATTCATTGACTTCTTCAACTAACCATCAGCAGTTCAGATGTTTTGGCAGATGATTCAGTTGCAACTCGACGAGAAGAGTGATGACATGTTGTTCTACACTCTCGCCGGAAATGTCATTTTGTTTGTATTTGCCCTGTTACAATCCGGGATTCTGATAGATCTGTACAAAGGAATGTTGCTCACAGCTCTTATCACTTCCAGTCGGGCTAATCCATTTGCTGATGCTAATGAGATGATCAAACTGATAGCTGCCAAGAAATACCATTTGACGACAAACTATATTGGCAACTGGTTTGCTGAGATTACTCTAAAACCATTCAGAAGCATATTAGGTACTTCGATGACCTCCAGCACTCCGATCAGCAGCATTTCGTCCTCCTCCGTTCAGCTACTTCCTCTAATCCTGTGGTCTGTAGAGCATCATACTGTTCAGAGGTACTTTATTTTCTAGGTCCCTGCTGCCAGTGTCTCTGCTGCTCTGGATCTGGTTGACACTGGAAAATACATCTACCCAATTCAACAAGATTCCTTGGCTATGCAGATGAGCAAGGAAAGATGCAATTACGTGTACGTCAGTGACGGAATGCCCCAAGTCTCCTCGTTCTTTGTCTTCAAGAAGAACTTCTCAGGAATTGAAGAGTTCAACCGACAGATAATTCTGAATCAGGTGTTCGTGCAGAGAACATTCGACAAGTACTTCAATGAGGTGAATAAAGACGTTAGAGGACAAATTGAATGAAATGAAAGCCATAAAGTAACAATAACACTCTAAACATTCAAACTGTTATCTTTACAAAGTTTACTACGAAGAATGAGAACTTTAGCAAGAGAATAGTTGGAACTTTAGATTCCAAAAAATGAGCTATAAGTTTTCAGGGATTCAAACTCGGTTCCATTCCAAAATGCGAGACAACAGAAGCAACTGCATCCGACACTTCCAAACCATTGGACATTGAATCAGTGATCGGAGTGTTCACCATCGGAGCACTCGGCATTGCCGCGTCCCTCATTGTGTTCGTTTTCGAAGTGAGTCACAAAGTCATCGAACCAACTCTCCGTTTTGACATCACAGATCTACCACTACTGGCACATGCGAATCCTGGCTCGTCGAGCACGAATGCGAGACCCGTGGAACGTGCGCAACCTTGCCCGTATCGCCCAATTGCACTTCACAACTTCTCAACAGTATTCTGAAATCGACGTGATGCGGCTCGTCGACGCTCTCAACGCCTCTCCTCCATCATCTGCCTGACCGTGACGGACTGCAAATATTACCCGCGTGACTCAGTTGTTTGTCTTGTCACCTCGTGTGCGTTGTTCAGTGAATCATCACTCCGCCCCATCCCCTCTTATAATCCCGAAATGTTATCAGTTACCACCACTCGTCGCCCTCTTTTCTTTTATTGTTCTTCTTGTGCCGTACTGAACTCACCCAATGTCTCTAGCTTCTTCTCTGTTTTTCTGTTTGCCATTATTATGAAATACTGCAAATATCCCTACAATATCCTATTTCAATACTTATGAATAAATCATAAAGGCCGGCAAGTACTATCGTACCTATTTAAGAACCACTTGTTGTTCTCCTGGTCATTCCTTTTCCCCATGTGCCAGAAGACCAAATCGATGCGTTATCAGTGATGCTCCACCCCACGAGCACAATAATTGTACACACACATACACACACAAAATACGAAAAACACCCTAGTTTCCATCGAACTTTCTCACCTTCTCTCTTTCATTTTGCCGTCTTCCACTCATACTCCTTTCGTAATGTTTACCAACTCAACCCTTCTCTCTTTCAGTTCGTTCTCCTCATTCGTTCGACATGGCAATCACCTGCACCGACATCCCCAAGTTCATCTGCGCTCTCCTTCTCCCGGTAAGTCTATGTATGATACAAGTTCTGAATAGGATTCCATCGCTTTTGAATACCTTAACGAATCAACATTCTCTATCCTGAAACCTTGACCTGTCAAACATCCAAAGCTTTAGAACTAAGAACCCAAGTTCTGAGTAAACCTCTTTGACACACTCTCCCAGTCATCATTGATAACCAACTATATTCTAGCCAATCGGAGTGTGGATGGAGAAGGGCTGCGGAGCCGACCTGGTCATCAACATCGTGCTCACAATCCTCGGATTCATCCCCGGAGTCATCCACGCGTGCTTCATCATCTGTTGGTATTAACTTAGTAACTTACCATTCTACAACCATCGGGTTCTGAACTCAATCTGAACAATAATCCAATTCTCTTTCGATTGAATATAAATAAATTTGTGTTTTCTAAATCCGGTCAGGGCTACAATTGACTACAAAGGGGACAGGTGAAACTTCAAAGTTTGTTTATTTATTTGAGCATCAAACAACTAGAACGGGTTACCTAATAACGAGGAGACCAGACTGTCCCAGAGAGAGGGACCGATGATTAGTAGGAGAGTGGGGAATAATTAGAAAATCTATGAGGATTAGGTTCAACAAGGGGAAAGGGGGAAGAGATACAAGTGTGTCATAAAAAGGATCACTAAGGAGACAAAGAGACAAGGAGGACCAGAGAAGAGAGGGAAATTTTAGAAAATCTATAATTACGGTCTGAATAAAAGTCTTCGAGGTTACATTGCAGAGTATTTATAGCTCAGAATTGTCCAAAACAGCAACATTTTCCCATGTTTCGTTCCTCCGAGTGCTGGGAAAAGAGCCCGACTCCTGCCGACTCCAGTCTTTCTTTCCACCTGCACCCGCCCTTTCTCAGCTCCATTCTACATACATGTCTTCCCCTAATCTCGTTCCAATCCCAATGATCTACTCAACTTTGGCACTGTCCATTCTGGGATTGTTTGGCAATTCGACCATTGTCTTGGTAACTCTCTGCAACAAACGTCTTCAGTCTCGTTGCAATGTTCTCATTGCTCTTCTGGCTCTTTGTGATGTCGTCGTTTGTGTGTACTTGGTAAAACGGATTTCTGGTTTGGTTTCATGGTTGTTTTTCAGATCCATCTGAGAATCCTCATGATCCTCAACGTGTATATGATTCCTTCCTCCGCGTGCTTTGCACTGTCCAGTTACGGATTGTTTGCTCTGAACATGCAAAGTTCCCTGGGGCTTGTCATCGGATTAGACCGTCTTTACAATGTCTCTTTTCCGTTACAGTAAGAGGAACTGAACGTTTTGACCCATTCCTCGATGTTCCAGGTATTCACGAGTTCCCAATTTTGCGTACTTCGGTTTCTTTCTCATCTGTGTCTTGTTCTCCGGTTGTGTCACTCTAATTGGGTACTTTGAAGCAACAGGTTCCATTCTGAAACTACTAAATACAACCTGAAATTACATTTTTCAGACCACGAACTGATTCCGGTCTGTCTTCCCCCAACTGCTTACAATGCTCGTTCCAGATCCATCTGGGTCGCTTCCAACTTTATCATAGCTGTGCTAGTGATTCTGGTCTACGGTAGTGCACACATTCGTTGCCAGATGCTTCGTGGTCCGTCTCCCCCAGTTATTCTTTTCATTTCCCTTGTTCTTTCCAGCAAAACACCAGTACGAGCAGACGATGGAATCCATCAACCGCCTGCTGAAATCGTTAACCGTTGTCATATCCATTTATGTCTGCACGTGGTTTCTCACGATCAGCTCACTTGTCGTTTCTCAGGTACATACACTCGGCAAGAGAGATCAAACATTCAAAATAAAGATCTCTGATAGCTACTCTCGACCACTTACTTCCCCTTCCGAATCATTATAAATTTCGATTACCGAGTCTTGTCAGACTAAAAAGATTCGATGTGCTGACCTATTGCTCTCTCCGAAAATCAGATTTCACTTTTCAGATAATTAAATTTTCTCCTTCGGTGACCGCTGAGATCAACCAACAACTCGGCTGGCTCGTTATAATAAATGCTTCATTGAACTTTTTCGTGTACTTCTGGAGGACTCCAGAATATCGGTAGGGACCCTGATCCATTCCATACTCAATCTGAAGTTTCAGAAAGGCGTTCCTACGACTCTATGGCCTGTCTCGGTTCGTCAGTTCGGATACTTCAGTAGTGGCACCTTCTCGAGTTTTAAAGACATCTAATAACCGTGTTGCTTGATTACTTGTCAGAGATCTTCCTATATATCAAAATAAACAACGGGAAATGCCGACGATATGAACGTAGAATGGGATATACAGACTATAGGATTCACATAGCTGCGAAATTGAGTTGGGCGCCTTCCGCAAGCAGAAGACTTCGCTTCTTCGAGATTCCCCAGCGGTAGCCAGACAGGTTTCCGTTGCTGCCGATGACACGATGACATGGGACGATGTAGGCCAGGTTGTTGCGCGAACAAGCTCCGGCCACTGCACGAATGGCATCTGGGTTGCCGATTTCACGAGCGATCTGGAAATGGTTTCGATGGAAGAGAGATCAGAAGACGGGGATTAACTTACATCTGAGTAAGACCGAGTTTCTCCCTTGGGAATATTCTGGATTGCATTGTAGACTTGCGTAGAGAAGACAGTGTTTCCGTTGTGCACTGCGTTGATTTTTACTTTAGTATCCAAGGTGTTGATCGCTTGAACGACCTGAAAACGAGTAAGAAGTGACTTGAATTATCATTGAGGTATCGCTCACAGCTGCAGTCTGAGTGGGAGTTCCTCGGATGAAGTGGACGGTTGGGTACGAATCGTGAAGATCAGTGATTTGATCGTCGAGGTTCTCATCCAGGAGGTAAACCGCAACCACCTTGAAGCTCGTCAGACACTCGGCAATCAAAATCTGAGAGGCACGACTTTTTTTCAAAGGATGCTCGAAAGAACCAACCTGTCCTTGATTTGTGTCCACAACATCGTAGACGCACTCTCGAATAATCATATCTCTAATAAAGGAACCCTTTTAATCGCACGGAGGCTTTTCGGATTCAAGTATGTAATGTTCCATAACATGGATTTCAGAACGATTTAAGAACAATAACAATTTATTAACATACAACGACTTTAGTCGAAAAGACCGAATCCCATGTCATCATCGGATTCCTCCTTTGGCTCCTCCTTCTTGGCTGGAGCAGCGGCAGCAGCTGGGGCAGCTCCTCCGGCGGCTGGGGCAGCAGCGGCAGCTGGGGCACCTCCTCCAGAGACCTAAAATGGAAATTATTTTAATTCTATCAAAATTGTGAACAGGGAGACCTAATTGATCTTAGTTTTTTTATAAAACAAAATTAAAAACTCACGGAGACGAGTCCTGAGGATCCCTCGGCGATGAGCTCCTCAATGGTCTTTCCCTGAAGTCGGGCAACCACGAGCTTGGCGGTCTCGGCATCAGCATCAACTCCGACGGCGCTGAGAATGTTCTTGAGGTCGTCAACCTGAATAATATTATGGAATGCAGTAGAAAACACATTTTTTACCTTTGGGTTGGCGTTTCCTCCGAGGACGGCGAGCAAGTAAGCCGAAACGTAACGCATATTACCTGGAAAAACAAAATTGAGTTTTAAGAAAATCGAGATGGAAAAATTGAGACAAAAACGGGCAAACAGTATACCGAAAGAATCGCCTGAATTTTTTACGCTTAAAAATGTAACTTTTATCAATCAAAATTTGCCGATCAGCGAGAAATTTCGTAGGAAAATCACAAAAAAAGAAAAAAAGTAAAATTTCGCTCAGTGGTGGGCATACTGTGGCGGCCGAGGCGTGGCGAGACCCGCCGACCGAGAAATGCCGTGTCCCTTTAAACAGCCAACGAACAAAACTTTCGACGCTCGTTCTTTTCAACAAATTTAGTTGTTTTCTGTTGTTTTTCCTTGATTATTTTCTAGGAAATTGTTTAAAACAAGTTTAATTTCCAGATAAGGCACCATTTTTGGTTGCAAAATCAGCAAAACTGGTGAGTTTGCATTCAAAACCACATAGAAACTTAATTCATGTTTCCAGTCGGCTATTTTCAACTTCCAAAGTCTTATCTCAGTTATTCTCCTGCTCATCTGTACGTGCGCTTACATCAGAGCGTTTGCTCCGAAGATAATCGATAGGAACAAGGAAGGGTGAGTGTTTTTCATTTTAAAAAAAACAAACAGTTTTGTGAAAGTTCATCTGATGCAAAAATAGCGAGAAGTTATGCGATTGCATCTGGAAATATCGCTTGCCGTAATGTAACTAAAGAGTTCCGCTAAATTTGTGTTGGTCATTTTTTAAAGCTCAAAAAGTTGTCCCGCGGGACACTGGGAAATGAAAGAACGTGTGTTGAAAAGAGCATGGGCCTGGCGACGAGGAGCCGCGCGGGGACACTTTGAGACCACAAAACTCCATAATATCCCCTCCACAAAACTCAAATTTTTGATTTGGAGACTGTTCTTGCACAAAAAATGAATTTGTTTCAGGCTTCTCGGTGTTTTCTGGAAGTGCGCTCGTATCGGTGAACGCCTCAGTCCTTGGGTCTCGGCAAGTTGCTTTTGTATGGCATTTGTCGTGCTGTTCCTCTAAGAATATGGCTCTCCACATGACAACAACAACCTCTAAGCGGCTCGACGAGAAAACGAACGAAATCAGACGTCGCCAGCCTGCCAAGCCGTGCAATGAACCCAATCATATTTATATCACAAGGTAATTCAAAAAATCTAATTGAAAAGTTTCTAAATGACATAATTTCAGAAAAACAAACGTCGAATCACAAGCGAGTGCCACGGAGGAACTGCTAAACAGTAAATTCGACGAGGTTTACATTCACGGGATGGGTGCTGCGATCAACAAAGCACTGGTGTTTGCCACAGAAGTCGAACGACGATTCGGAGGCAGTGTGAAGTCCGACGTCCTGACCTCAACAGTGCACTGCACCGACGACATCTACTCGCTGTTGGATGGAGACCAGTCCGAATCCCGTCAACGCTCAGTCTCCGCCGTGCATGTTCATCTATATCGTTCTGTCTCGTGAATACTTTCAGCATTCCTTTCTCTGCACATAATTTATTCTTTTCTTTTTCTGTTGTATTCATCAATGGGTCTTTTTTATACATGAAATTATCATTTTTAACTGTTTTCCTTTGAGTTCTTCCCCGGTATTCGACCCCCTCTATTTCACTTTCTAGATAGTAATCAAACAATTTGAGTTTATAGATGTTCAGTAGAATACTGATACGTAGGATAGCAAGTATACAATGTTCCACTAGACCCAGATGGATCTCAAGCAGACCCCGGCTAGCAATTGTTGGGTCAGGACCAGCAGGTACTCCCGACTTCCGAAGTAATGCTAAGTTCTTCTGCTTCAGGAATGTTCGCTTGTGGTGGGATCCTCCGAAAGACTGACATGGCAGTCGATGTTTTCGAGTACTCTCCAGTTCCATTCGGTCTCGTTCGATACGGAGTCGCACCTGATCATCAGGAAGTGAGTGATAACTGATTATCAGTGTTCCAACTGCGTTGTTCAGGTGAAAAACGTAATCAACACATTCGACACGATGTTCGAAAGGAATCGAGATCGGTTACAACTGTTCTGTAATGTGAAGTGAGTTATCCCAACGATTCAAACCTTGATAATCCTTTCAGTATCGGCCGAGACGTCACTTTCGACGAGTTGACACGTGGATACGATGCAGTTCTCCTCGCATATGGATCCTACAAGACACGGACACTCGGAATCCCCGGAAGTGACTCGAAGAATGTGATATCCGGATCAGAGTTCGTCGGATGGTACAATGGAGTTCCGAATGCACCGACTCCCGATCTTTCCGTGTCAGACGTCGTGATTGTTGGCAACGGAAATGTGGCTCTGGATTGTGCTCGTGTACTCTCGACAGCCGCTTCAGGATCTCTCAACACAACAGACATTCCCGTGAACCGGTTGAGTGTTCTAGAGAAGGCACCGATTCGAGATATCAAGATTCTCGGAAGGAGAGGACCGGAACATGTAAGCAATTGTCTTCTCTTTATTATTAGCTTCCGTGCCCTTCTCTCGCTCGCAGAGGCAGCGAGCAGATGTCCGCTGGGAGCCCCTCTGCCCAATAAGCGGCGGACGGCGTGTATCGATTCTTCCGCTGCACCCGCGTTCTCCCTCTCATTCACTTCTGCTTTCAGGTCTCTTTCACTATCAAAGAACTCCGCGAGCAATTCAAAATCAAAGGATGGGACAGCAAGTTGGAGATATCCGAAGCAGATCAGAAGAGTTTGATAGAGAGCATTCCGAAGCTGGAAAGAAAGAAGAAACGGTTGACAGAGGTGAGTTCCTTGTTGCAACAACACATTTTTCAAATAGGAAATCGTTCCCAGGTGCTCGTGAAGAATGTCGGAGTTGCGAGTGGTCAGCGAAAGTGTCATTTCCAGTTCCATCGTGTTCCTGAGAAAATTGAAGCGGATAACGATGGAAAAGTGCAGTCTGTCACTGTGAAAAACACGGAAACTGATACGACGGAGAAGCTGGAATGCGGTCTGCTCATCTACTCGATAGGCTACGAAACACTCGTTCTGGATGGTGTGCCGCAAAATGAAAGGGTTCGTTGACAATGAAGATTGTCTGATTTATAGCTATTTCGTTACAGAAAATGATTGACATGAAGGATCACTGTCGGGTGAACATGAGCGATGCGTGTGCTTCAACTGTGTATGCTACTGGATGGTGTGCACACGGACCACGTGGAGTCATTGTCGACACACAGCAACAGTCGATCTTCGTGGCAGATCAGATTGCGTCGGACTTCAGCCATTTGAGGAAGAGTTGTGAGTGAATGGGCGCTTTCTACTCAATCATCCATTTTTTCAGTGACTCCTGGAGTCGGGGTTCTTCTGGAGGAACGAAAGATCCCGTTCATTTCGTGGGATGCATGGAAACAGATTGATCAACAAGAGAAGGAGAAAGGAGCGTTGACCGGGAAGATCCGCGAGAAGTTCACCACCTTCGAGAGCTTCTTTGCGAAGAAATAGGATATTAGAACTGTCAGAGAGTGACGAGTGCCATTCGATTCTCGAGTTTTCCTTTCCGGGTTTTACTGGAACTATCGATTAGTTGTTGTATTTCTTTTCGTTGTCACATGAATATAAACAGATTTCCTATTGTTCTTCTGATGTTGAATGCGAATGGGTTGCCACACCAAATTTATATCTAACTTTTTACCAGTTTCAATCCATGAAAACCCCCTTCAGAACCCCACGATGAATCTGGAATCGCGCCTCCTCGACGGAAAGCCCGCTGGATACTGCAGCAGCTCCGAAGGCGAAGAAGACGATTTCAAGGTGGTCAACGATGAAGATGAGCATCAGGCAAATGTGATGCGACGGATGGGACCGTCCGGGAATACTGGAGCCAAGGGAGTGCTGAACGAGTTCAAGCAGTTCCGAGAGCAGACACGAATGTGAGTGATAACAGATCAAAACAGAATGGAACGGGACGTTTCAGGGCAGTCGAAGCTAAGAATCAGAAGTTTATCGAACAGGCGAAGAGAGGAATGATGATGGGAACAAAAGAAGAGAGAGAAGCAGCGCAGAAGGAAGCCGACGAGGATGAGGACTATGCGATGTCACTAGAAGGACTGAAGGCTAAGAGGCTTCGAGAAATGCGGAAGATTGCGGCGAACAGAGTCATCGAGATGACTGATAAGGTGAGATTGCTGATTTATGACTAAAATGTTGACTTTTTCTTCCAGAAGCAATACTCCGATGCC
The DNA here is from genome assembly GCA_900883565.2 of Caenorhabditis panamensis. Taxonomy (NCBI): domain Eukaryota; kingdom Metazoa; phylum Nematoda; class Chromadorea; order Rhabditida; family Rhabditidae; genus Caenorhabditis; species Caenorhabditis panamensis. The sequence goes on from LR537884.1 coordinate 199,380, forward strand.
GTCGACGGATCCTCAGCCTACCTTCTCTGCGTGCTCATCTACGAACCTGATTCGGACGAATGCGAACACATGACTCGAGTGCTGAAGATTATGGCTGCTGACTACCCGAAGACCAAGTTCGTCAGAGCCACGAGCACACTTCTGGAGATGAGTCGAGCATTTGTGAGTTTAGAAGTGTCGTAAGCTTTTGGTTTCAACAGATATTTGCAGAGAACCAATGGAGTTCCGACTCTTCAATTCTACTCGCATGGCAACCTGATTGGCAACTTTGTGAAGATGTCAGCAGTCCTCGGACACGATTATGATGACAAGAAAGTTACCAAGTTTCTCAGAAAGTCAGTTTCGATTTCTCAAGTTTCTAATTTCGATTGTTCCTTGCAGACAACACATCGACTTGATCTCTGGAGGATACGCATCGGATTCGGAAGACGAATCTGAGAAGGACGACTGATTCGTTCATCTCCAAGAACATTGCTTTACTTTGTTTCAAAGCTGACTTTATTCATGTAAAAAGCTACAAATAAATATTAATCGATGGAATTATCACTTGATATCACTTCAAAACAGTCGAGTAAAGTAAAAAAGATCGAAGCAAGACACGTTTAGAGAGCGAATTGGTGTTGGGTCATCTGAAGTGCTTCCCATTCTCCCTTGAAAGCGGCACGAGGATCGGCTTGCGGGTTGACAGCGGATCCGGTCATTGCCATCTGATCTTCCATGGCTTTGCTCTGATCGGCGGCATTCTCACTTCCGAGGACCAATGTGTAGATGGAGCGGAGACCGAACATGCACAGGAAGTACCACGAAGCGGAGGAGACCTGGAAAGAGAAGATGTTAAAGGGAACGGAGGATATCTAATTTACCCAGGCAGAGTCGAGGGAAACGAGATCAACTCCTCTTTGGAGCATCGCCTTGAACTTGAGAGTGAGGGGGAATGGCACACGGGTAGTCACGAATCCAGAGAATGTCCAGTTGATCCATCCTCCCACGACGATCATTGGAATCTGAAAGACATCTTGTGAGACTCATGAGACGTATTGCTGTCTCTCACCATGTTCATCATGTTTCCCTTCAGCATTTCCGTCATTTGAGTGGGGTCCATCGGGTTGGCTCCTTTCGCTGGTCTCTGCATCGCTTTCGAAAGATATCCAGTGTCCTCGGCGCACAAGTATTGTCGTCTCGCATTGAATGAGGCTTTCGGCAGGAATCTTCCATTTTCACGCAGAAGTCGGGCTCGCAGAAGATATTGTCCGTCGGCGATGTTCTCCAAATCAACCTGAAAATTAGTTGTTTCAATGAACAAGTGCCTCGAGACTAACCTTCTTTTTGTTCATCAACAGCAGGGAAACGTAGTGTCTGAGGACACCTATGAAGAAGGTGATAACCACGATGGGCAGGAATACCCATGTTCTGATGGCCGGATCGAGCAACAGATCGGTCATCTGAATCAAAAGTGAAGATGATAAAAATGATGAATGTAAAGAAAGTGAGAAGATAAGAAACGGTGTGAAACAACCGGTAAAACAAATGAAAACATAACATATCAATCTAGACAAATAAGCTGTTCATTGACGGATTTAAATACAAGACATTGTGTTAATAAGCAGTATGGGAATGAGTGCAGACATGTGAGTGCCACTTCATGTGAATTGACAGCAGCGTTGCCACGGGGAGCCGAGAGCAGTGGTACCGCCGGAGCCGAGTTGGAAGGATCCGTTGGTTCCTTGCTCAAGGACTCCTTGATCGTATTGTCGCTTCAGGATAGTGGCCAGCTCGAGGAAAGCGTTGTCGACGTTGACGTTGCCCTTGGCACTTGTCTCGAGCATCGCGAACATGCCTGAAATGGAGAGAGTGTAAGTGAAAGCAGAATGTGTTGCTAACCATTAGCTCTTTGAAGCATCTCTGCTTCGTCGACTTCGACAGCTCGCTGATTCTCCAGGTCACATTTCGTTCCTGAAAATGTCGATATACAAATCAAACGTCATAAAATTAAACCTTACCAATCAGAAGCTTCACGACATTAGGCGCGGCAAACTTGGAAACATCATCGATCCATCGCTGAAGACTGCCGAAAGACTGTTTGCAGGAAATGTCGTAGCACAGGACGATGCCATTTGCCGATCGATAATATGATTGAGTGATAGTGCGGAATCTCTCCTGGCCTCCGGTGTCCCAGATCTGGAGTTTAACACGTTTTCCATCTGAAAGCAAGATTATTCAAGGGAACGAGAGTGCCAACTCACCAACTACAAGTGTCTTCATTGTGAAATCGACGCCAATGGTGGTGCCTTGCCTGTCGACGAATGTGCCATTCCGAAATCGTTGGACTACACATCTGCAACACACATATGAGAAACTGAGCAAAACAATGTGGAGCACATACGTCTTTCCGACTCCCATATCGCCAACGAGCACAATTTTGAACAAATAGTCAAATCCGTCATCGTTGTCCATAAAACACTCCTATCGGTTTAGCTGTGAGAACGAAGGTTGAATTATTGAATGCGCTGGATATAATGCAGAAGCGGGAGCAGTGCAGTGAGCGTCAGCCGAAGCAGCGAAAGCGAAGAGGCGAGGGAGTGCTCCGAAGTTGGAGGGCCAGACAGCTAGAGTGTCGAAAGATGTGCCGTTCTCTCCGTCTAGCCGCTTCGTGCGCTCTTTCCGGTTAGACGGCGTTTCGTATGCACGAAAAATCCATTCACCAAGAAACTAGTACGCCGAGAAGGAGCTCTCTCTCGCTGGAAAATGAATCACCTATTCAATACAAAAGAGTCCCGTTTAGTTTTGCAAGAAGAAGTTGGCGTCGGTGATCTTCCAGACACCCAGTGGATTCAGAACTCGAGAGAATCTGAATTTCAAATTTATGCAAAGCAAACCCTCTCGAAACTCACGTGGCATTGCAAACGAGCACATCGTGGCGATACTTTCCACTCAACTGGGTGATCGTCGCATTCTCCGGCACTTTATCTGACAATCGGACGTAGGAAACTACTGTGAAGTAGATTCCGATGTTGCGGGTCTTGCTCACTGGAAATTTGAGTGAGATTAGAGATTTTAGATTGAAAACTCACACTTGAGAACATCTTTGCCCGAGATGACGGTTGAATGAAGAAAAGAGAGCACGATTGCATCAGGATCGAAACGAAGTGCAGATTCCAGTCTTCCAGAGATCCCTTGCTTAGCTATCTTCAGATTGTCTACAGTTTCCCGCACAGCCAAACTCTCCATCTTGTCCCAGTTCTCGTCAGCAAGGAAGTGTGCTAAACTGTGGATTCCCTTGTTGGCTCCATGGACCAGACTCTGCACCGAGAAGTTCCTTTCGTAGCATAGAGTGTAGAAAGACTGTGCAAAAAGGTTTCCAACTCTACGGCTCAACTCAAATGTTGGCACTGCTACTTGTGGAGAGTCGAAGACAGATGGTCGGTTTATGGGCAGGTGAGGGATAGGCTGGAATGAGTTACAGAGTTATCATAAGTTGAATGTTTTGAAAAACTCACATTGGCAACACTGGGCTCAGCTGCTACACTAGAAAACCTGTTTTTCGATAGTGTTACCCGCAAAGCGTTCCGGAGCATTTATTCTGGAAGACTACATTGCAAAGGGGTTCAAAAGAGTTAGAAGAACAGAGAAAAGTGGTTGAGTAGAAATATTAATAAACATAAATCAACAGAATATAATTATGAAAATGTGCCAACGCGGCGGAATTCGCGGAAAAACTTGTTGAAAACAGTTTTTACTCAAAACATAAACTTTTAGGAAATTGCACAAAAAACCGTGCGCGGACATTGCAAAAGTGGGCGTGGTTATGTAATACCCGCAAAACAACCGTGCCGCACCTGCGAGGCTCATTCAAAATCGAAAATCGCTTTGTTGCTTTCTATTCACTGTTTCCAGGTTGTTTATGACCTCAACCAGCAAAGAACCGACTGAAGTCAACGCCGAAAGCTGTCTGAACAAGCTGTACGCTGACCTCTTCCACCTAGTAAGCTCGTAAGTCATTTTTTCTTGCTTTTCCTCTTCTTCAATCGTGAATTTTCCAGAGTTGAGAAAGGAAGTGGGTCCGAGCTGACACTTCGCCTGCGGAACGTCGAATCGAACATCGCCAGCTTCAAAGAGATCGTCAAGGCCATCCCGGACATCAGCGTCGAAGAGGACAAGCAGAGAAAGAAGATCGCCGCGCTCTACAAGCAGATCGAGCAGAAAGATGAGCTCCTCGAATCCCTCGCCGCCTTCAGCCTCGACTGTATGTTTTTGTTCAGTTTAGAAACTCTTTTGACATGCCGTTTGCTTACAGCAGCCCTCAATCAGCGAGCAGAAGAGTCCAGAGGTGGAAGCGAAGACAAATGAAGACACCTACATCTGCAATGTGTGCCAGACAGTGATCATTCTGAAGAATATGGCAACCGAATGGCTCAACGAAGAGAGGGAGATGCCGCTTCCGAGACAGCAGAAAGGAATCGATCATACGCAAACCGAGCCGATTCGCGGATACTTCGGAGTCAAGGACATTTTTGCGTTCGAGAACGTCGGATTCACCAGATCGGCCGCCGGGCAAAGAGTAAGCACTTTCAGGAAGTCTTTCAACATCATCTCATATCTTTCAGTTCCTCGTGTGTGGTGAATGTGAACAGGGACCCGTCGGATACGTCGATTCGGAGACCCAGATGAACTATGTTGCCCCAGCGAGACTCGCCGTCGCCCCGGCAACGAGTTCCTCCACCTGATTCCCTTCTGCGCCATTTTCACTTTGCTTGATTACATGTTTCTATGGAATAAATTATTGAACTTTGTAACTTCTCCATACATCTATTTTTACATTGTGATTGCATATTTCACTGATCTATCTAGCTTTTATCTCATACTCCGTTTCTATTCTATTTGCATTACCATTTCTTTCAGCCATGGCCACCGAGAAGAAGGAAGTCGTCCTGACAGCGACTGTCGAAGAGCCACTCGACCTGCTCCGTCTCAGTCTCGACGAGCGAGTGTTCGTCAAGATGAGGAACGACAGAGAGCTCCGTGGACGTCTCCGGGCCTTCGATCAGCACTTGAACATGGTCCTGTCGGAGGTAAGCGGTTTTTATTTTACAGAGAAAAAATCTAATCTTTCCCGATAAAAACAGTTGATTTCCAGGTCGAAGAGACAGTGACGACACGCGAAGTCGACGAGGACACGTTCGAAGAGATCTACAGACAAACGAAGCGCGTCGTGCCGATGCTGTTCATCCGCGGAGACTCCGTCATCCTCGTCTCTCCACCAATCCGTGCTTCTTAATTTATTCATGCATTCCACTTTCTCACTATCTGAATGAACTTTATCGATCTGAAAACACAGTGCGAGTCGTTTCAATTAGAAAATTTATTTGAAAAACTAAAAAGGAAAGAGGATCGAATCGGAAAAATCGATTCAGAAACTTGATAAAGCCAGCAGAGAATGTGGTAACTTTTCAAAATGTACAGATATCACAAATTATTCGTCATCGGACTCGTCGTAGTCGAGATTCTTCCGAAGAACGTCGAAGTTGGTGACGTACCACTTGGCACGAGCCTTCACTCCTTCCCGAATCACGTTTCCACCGAATCCGATGAATGCGTCGGCCGGAGGAGAGGCTTCTGCGTCAGTCGCTCCGTCACCGACCATCACAACTGTCTTGTAGTTGAACTTTTCTTTGAGCAATGAGATCACAGCAGGTTTTCCCGTCTGAAAATACCAAGTGTAACGAAGATTCCCAATAGTTTAGAGACTTACATCTTTACTTCCAGAGTCACTGGTGAGTTCGTCAGTGTCAAATCCATTGTAGTTTCCTAATTTGTCGAAGAGAATCTCGTTGGCGTAGATCCGGGACTTCTCGATTCCCAGAAGCTCGGCAACTGGAAGGATCAGTCGTCTGAATCCACCGGAAACCAGATAGACATCGGTTCCACGGGAATGGAGACGGCCGACGAGTTCCTTGATTCCAGGAGTCAGTTTTGGTCGGGTGATGTTGACGAACTGTTCCAACTGATCCGAGTTTGGCTTCATCACTTGCAGACGGGCAGCTAGGGCATCTCTGGAAAGGAAAAGTTGATTGGGAGAAGAAGAGGAAAGAGTACAGAGATGAATGATGAGAGGAAAGTTATAGACTACAGACCAAAACACATGCTGTTATCTCAAAGTGTATAAGGGACTGTAAACATCAATATTTTCAAACATCACTCATACCGTACTCTTCGAGTCAGAAACCACGGAATCGTCATGCAGTGTCAGGAGAAACAAAGAAAACACTTCCAGACTCAAACCGTGCTTTCGTGTATTACCTATACCTGAAGCGGGCGTTGCCGTTCATCGCAGTCCTCGTCACGTTCGCGACGGCTTCACCGACGCCCAGGTAAGCTGCCAGCTCGTCGATTCCCTCATCCTGGCACACAGTCGAGTCGACATCGAAGCAGACGGCATCGGCCTTCCGCCAAACTCGCTTCGTGTCTTCCTCCAGGTTCTTTCCGATTGATTCCGATGCCGTCGTCATGATTGATCGAGGCACTGCCGCCGCTGTTGTTGGCATCGCGACACGGATCATTCTGAAAAAGAGAGACATTGAGAAGTGAATGAAGTCGTCGGGAATGAATGGGGAAAGAGAAGGATGGGCTGATGACCCCTCACTGGTATATATAGTAGTCTGAAAGATGGTTCGGTGACGTGAGAAAGGACTTGAAACAGAGGGCAGAGTGTCAAAGAACAAGACGATAACGGGGGTGAACCGGCTAGTCGAGGGGCACACAAGGATGGAGGAAGGTAGCGAACAAAGTACGGTTCGGAAGAGGAATCGGGTGATTTATGGGCGGGCTAAAAGCGGGAAAGGTGTTCTCTGATCACGTGATCTTCAAAAATCACTCGATTAGACTCTGTCTGACGATTAGGGCCGCGCGGAGGTGATGTTTGCGACCGAATGAACTTTCCATCATTTGCTACAGACTCCCATTTGACTGGGTCTCTGCCAATCTAAACTAATGCAGTTCAGAGCACATCAGCAACGTTTTGTTTCCTACGTGTCACAGAGAATGTTGACATTGAGACTAGAAAACAAATTTGAGCGCCACATTAAAGTTGGTGTTTTCTGAGCCGAGGCTCCACTATTGAACAACAAGAGAAGAGATGGATTGGAAAGAGGGCAAGTTTGTCGGGGACCTCACAGACCAAAAAGGGCAGAGAGAGCAGCACGGAAAAGAAGAGAATAGGTCAGGTCACACGCACTATTCACGCTCACACACTCCCCCACACGTTTATGCGGGAACATATAATGAGGAGGGGGAAGACGCGTTGCGACGCGTTGCGATGCGGACGACCGTGGTCAATGACGTCAAAGGTATCGATGTAAATACGATCTATAAGGGGAAGAACGATACAGAAGGCTTCTATCACGATTCACAGAAGGCAGAGGAAGTGGGAAGTGATGGGACGACGCGGAACAGAACTGAACATGGAGAAGTGGTGTAAAGTGAAAGGGAGAGTCGAAGACTATCAACTGGTACCACCTTCTACCGATCTGCATTGTCTGTGGCTGCAATGGCAGGTTTGAAATGGGAAGACCAAGACTCAGAAAGCAGTAATCCCTTGGAATGACTGATTGTGCTGGAGGAAGGCGGTCACTGCTCGTTTGAGCACGAGGAGCACAAAAGACTGCTTTGTAGCTGTGGTTGGGAGGAAGGACGGATCATCTTTCTATTCAAGAATCAGCATCAGAGAACAATCAGAGAACAAGGAAGAGAAGTTACTGTATAGAGATACTATCATCTTCCTTGTCGTTTTATACCAATTACGGTAACAAGAGGGCCTACGTGCATCTTGCAACGAAAACTAATTTTTGAGACGTCAGAAAAGGGTTGTCCCCGTTGAAGAGACGCAGAGGAGACATGGGAGGATAGAGATAAGACGGGGAGCGGAGGCGAGGGCACGTGAACGGCACGTGTCCTTTGAAAGATGCTTCTCCACTTGCCAGATTGCATCACATACAAGGCGATCTTAGAAACCCCCTCCTCGTCTGTCTTCCTCCCGTTTCGGCTGTGAAGGCGGGTTTCTAGGCAATGCATAGATCTACGGTTCGGTGTGTGTTTCCATGTGGAAGACACTTCGTCTTCTTGTGCCCCGGATTTCCGATTTGTGTCCTCTTGGCTATTCTTGGAAATTCGGGTGTAGCCACAGCGGTTTGTCAGCATCTACGTGACTTTTTGGAAAGAGAATTGGACCCATTCGACTGCTTCTCTCTTGTTTTGGATGGAGATGGACAACTAACGACTATCACAATCATACAGACAGTACAGTCACGTAGGGGAATGTTCGCTGCTGATAATGACAATGATAATAGCAGGGCGTTATCAATGACGCCGGGAAACCTGAAACCAGGAACTCACAGTATCGTGGCGAAGAGGAGATTGTGCTGCATAGTACGGAATAGTTCAGACGGAAGTAGTTTTTTTGGTCTCTTCTTGACATTTTATACTTGGTCTTAGTCGGTAAGACCACTGTCAACGAAAGTTTTGGGAGATGTCGAAGACACTGATAATCAAGTTAGTAGAAGGAAGAGGAACAAGATATTGTACGAAATTTTTGAACGAGGAACTTACAGGTAGATGTAGAAGAACCAGGGAGCCATGTCGAGCATTTTGAACCTGTGATAACAGACGGAATACACAGAAAAAAAAGGAAGTTTGAGTGAGAACTTGGCAACAACTCGGGTGCGAGATTTCAATTACAGAGCAGCTGTTGTTTAGTCACGAGGCTCGATCAAAGGTGAATGAAAAGGTGAAGCCATGAGAAGAGTCAGAAACCAGAGACTTGTGCTTTATGAAGCAAACAACTCGAAGGAGATCTGAATATTGGAAAGGGCTGAAGGAAGAACGGGAATGCTAAACAAAGCTTTCGAAAACAAAGGAAAGCTTTCCGTATCTACTCTAATCTGAACATAAAGACATGAGCTTCTATTTTTTAAACTTCCGCTTGATTTTCTTTTCAGAGAGGTCTAATTTTGATGAAGACTGCTCTTTCATTTTTCAAAGCAGGCTCCACCGGTTACTTGTGTAGATTTACGCAGCTACCGTAATCAAAGGAACATGTCATTGGACGGATGGGTCTCGCCACGACTCAGATTTTTTGAATTTCGGCGAACCGCCGCGGCGCCAAATCCTAAATTTCTTTCAGTTTTCTCTGAACTCGACCGTTTTTTTCTCAGTTTTCTCCGATTTCTTATGCAAATTTTGCGCGTTTTTCGAATTTTTGAGTGTTTACTTTCACATTTACAGAATGGCGGTGATTGTTCCGGCCATTTTGATCGTCTCGGCGATGTTCCTCGCATGGCTGCTGCTCAAGCACCTATGGATGCGCGAGCGACTTAAGGTAAATGCAGTTTTGAAGCTAAAGTTTTACTGGAGTTTCCAGGACATAAACCAACCGCGCTCATACCCGATCGTAGGACACGGTCTCATCACCAAACCGGACCCCGAAGGATTCATGAACCAAGTGATCGGCATGGGATACTTGTACACCAAGCCTCGCATGTGCCTCCTGTGGATTGGTCCCTTCCCGTGCTTGATGCTCTACTCGGCAGACCTCGTGGAGCCGGTCCTCGCTTCCAGCAAGCATCTCGACAAAGGATTCGCCTACAAACTGTTGGAGCCCTGGCTGGGATGTAGCATTCTTACCGCTAGCAAGGATAAGTGGCGCCCGAAGAGAAAGCTGCTCACTCCCACGTTCCACTACGATATCCTCAAGGACTTCTTGCCGATTTTCAACGAACAGTCCAAGATTTTGATCCGAAAAATGTACCGCTACAGAAAAAAGTGAGTTTCCTATAGTTTTCTCTCTGTTCGACTTTTCATGTTTCAGCGAGAAAATTGACATTCTCAAGATTATCTCCCTTTGCGCTCTCGACATCATTTGCGAAACTTCGATGGGAAAATCACTCGGAGCACAGTCGGAAGAGGTGAGATTCGATTATGTTTTCAAAGCTATTTTCATCCTGTTAGAACAACGAGTATGTCTGGGCCGTGCACACTATCAACGAACTGTTCCAACGACGAACTGCGAACCCCCTCGTCTGGAATAGCGTCGTGTACAACCTGTGAGTTGACTTGCCTCCACTTTCTGGAAGTTTGAACTGTTTTTTAGAACCGAGGATGGGAAGACACACGAAAAGTGTCTGAAGATTCTGCACACGTTCACCAAGAAAGTCAGTTTCTCTTCCAAGAATCTTTGAGACTGATTTCAATTGTTTAGGTGATCACCGAACGAAAGCAAGCCCTCGAAGAGTCCGGATACAAGATGGAAGGCCGCTTGGCATTCCTGGATTTGGTTCTCGACATGGTTAAAAGTGGGCAAATGGATGACGCTGATGTACAAGCGGAAGTCGACACGCTCATGTTCGAGGGACACGATACCACATCTACCGGCCTCATGTGGGCGCTGCATCTTCTGGGAAATCACCCGAAAATTCAAAGAAAGGTCCAAGCGGAAATCGACGAAGTCATGGGAAAGGATAAAGACGTCACAACCGAGCACCTGTCCCGTCTCAAGTACCTCGAATGCACGTTGAAAGAGTCGCTGAGAATCCGTCCGTCCGTGCCTATCATCATGCGAGATCTGAGCTCTGACCAAGTTATCGGAGGAATCGACATCCCGAAAGGAGTCACTCTGCTCATCAACCAGTTCCTCATTCATCGCGACCCTACACAGTGGAAGGATCCCGAAGTGTTCAATCCCGACCGTTTTCTCCCGGAGAACTCAGTCGGTCGCAAGCCATTCGCCTTCATTCCTTTCTCAGCTGGAAACCGCAACTGCATCGGCCAACGTTTCGCTCTGATCGAGGAGAAGGTGATCATCACGCAGATCCTGCGACGTTTCAATGTGATCGCCTGCGAGCCGATGCATGAGGTAACAAATTAGATATTCCTCTGACGTATTGTAGTTTGTATTATTCAGGTTCGTCCCAAGATGGAAATCGTCATGCGCCCAGTTTCCCCTATCCACGTCAAGATCACAAGACGCCGTCGGATCCGCAATATCAGAAGACGCCGTCCGGTCGTGGCGCCATAATCATTTCGCTTCTATATGTATCTCACCCGACAGTTTTACTTTTATATATCAGATTTATTGCATGTTGAATTCTAAATTGCACGAAGCATAAACATTGCTTCCCAGAGAATGTGTTCGTCTTCTTGATCATCGTGAACTTCTGAATTGTTCTTCTCCAGGTGGCAGTGGCAATGAGAGTACAGTTGGTTTTCCGAGATTCAGAGAAGCATACGGATTGTTCGGCAGCCTATCCACTTTCCGGGATCCCGTCTGCTCAGCAATGGCAATCCGACGATCCAAATCAGCATTCTCCCTGGCAAGCAGATCCATTGCGGGGTTCACCGGTGGCTTCTCTTCTTTCTTCGTTCCCTCCATCATCTCCTTCCGCACTTCTTCCGTCGCTTTGTTCTCCCGATCCCATCTCTCTTGAGCCAAGTTTCTTCGTTTCTCATCGAACTCTGCTTTCTCTTGTTCCCGATCCACAAGCTTCACTGACGGTGAATCGTTGTTTCTGAAGGTCTACACTTAGAAAAAGACACGAAACAATAGGAACTAACGGTTGGCTCTTGATGATATCATCTCTGGTCAGGAATCCATTCTTCCTGTACCTCCTCCGCTTCTTCTTGTTCTTCCGACCCCTGTTTCTCAACTGTCTCATACTCATCCAATCCCGCGGAGGCGATCTCGTGGCTATTTCCTCAAACGGATTATCTGATTCTGTCTTTGCTTCTGGCTTCTCTGTTTCGAATACTTCCTCAGTTTCTCGCTCTGTAACTCTTTACAAATCAACAGCTCTTTCCCAACCCGACTTACTCTTCTGTAACTTCAACTGCACCCTTCTGAATGGTTCCTTCTTCTTCTCCGCCTCTCCTTCCTTCTTTTCCTTCGGCTCTTCCTTCTCTATCTTTTCCCCTTCCGCAGTGAATATCGGTTTCCTATCCAGCTCCTTATCATCTTCTTCTCGATCTCTCGGCAACGTTTCTGGACGTGGCAGTTGCTTTCGGACTGCATCGAGTTTATCCAACTCCTACAAAAGATATCAGAGACTTCAACACTTCACCGAGACCTGACTAACCTCCAAAGTGACTCCTCCATACTCGAGATTCGACTGTGCCATCATATTCAGCATAATCGCATCTCGCGGTCGCAGATTCTTGCTCTCGAACCATCCGTGCGGAAACAAAAGTGGCTGCGGAACGACGAGCGGAACGAGGAAAACGGAAAGAAACAATCGGATCATGTTCTCTCCTCGTTACGACATCGCTGATTGTGAGAGGTGGGCAAGGAGACGATTAATCGAAAGTTCGCAGCGTGAAGTCGTCGATATCAGGTTCTGCTGAGAGGTGAGGCTACTCAGAACTGGCCTGACACTGCACGAGGTTGGATGGATGAGACGACGAAAGTTGCCGGTTTCATAGTCGTTTATTATCATCTTTATTATTGTTTTGTTGTTGTTTTTGATTCCTTGAAAATAAGAAAATACAAGAGATACAATGGATACAGATTCACAGAGGTAGAGTAGATGTTAGATGTACACTGTCGGCAAGACTAAACTGAGTAATTGTTCACACTCCTTATTATGCTTCTTCCTCCAATTCCTCATGCTCTTCGACGAAATCCGCCACGTATCGTTTCGTGCTGCGGATCGGTTCATGAATCAGATACTGGAAGTGAAGAGAGATCGGAGGGATCAGATCCTCGGGCATTCTGTACAGTGTCTTCGCCTCATCTGTCTTCATCTCCCACGTCGACTTTCCACTATCATACACCACCACTCCAGCTGAGTCACAGACCACAAATCTGAGAAGAAACAAAATTAGAAGCAATTCTGAATACCACGAGATACCTGTAATGGAGCAGATGCTTTGATCTCAAGTTCACAGAGTACGGTGCCTTCTGATTGAGACAGTTCCTTTTCATGCTCATGGAATAGTCATTCACATGGAGCAGTAGATCAACACCAAAGTTGAATCCGATCCAACGCCAGCATTTCTGAAAAAAGTCTGTGAGTCTTTGACCATTTACTTGTATGATCTTACTGGATATGAATCGAGAGATCTTCCGAGTCGAATGCACCGTTTGAAGAATGTCTCATTGCTGATTTCATCCAGAGTCCTGCAAGTCAAACATTCTCTAACTATCAGTAAGCTCAATCAACTTACTTTGGCTTTTCCTCATTCTCCAGGAGGGACATCCAGAGTGCTGACGTCATCTTATCAACGATTTCACTGGGAATCAACTTATCATTCTTCACAGCCTTGATGGTCTCAGAAGAAGTCAAAAAATGTTCCATTCGAAGACGGGACAGAACATCCGAATACTTCACGAAGAGAGAGCCAGCTGGTGCATTTTTGTAGAATTGGGAAGAGTTGTGAGAGAAGACTTCAGGTGTAACGTCGAGTCGGGCGTCCGGGTTCTCTCTCATGTAGATCCACTGAAAATGCTCATTTTCATTGATAAACAAAACTGGAAACTCACAGTTTTGACCATTTTATAAAGATCAAATTCTCCTTCAATGATCAGAAGATCTGGAGAGGTGATCAAGTTGAGAAGAAGCATCCGATCCACCTCCTTCAGCTTCTCTTTATCTGTCATGATTTTCCAGAAGTTGTGAAGTAGCAGTTGCATTGACATCTCCCGAACATCATCCAGGCCATATCGAGTCGAGAGATCGTAGAATCGGATCGCATTAGTCGTGCTCAACGCGCCGATCATCATCTCGGAACATCGGTCAGTCACACTTTCCAGAACAATGTATGATGCGGCGGCTACTGTTGGCTCGATTTTCTCAAGATCAATCTCAATTTCGTTGTGGTACAAGCTTCCCAGGACAGCATGCAATCCATCCGCGTCGATGTTCGGATCTGTGATCTCCATTTCAAGCCGACCACACTTCGAGTCTGCCCAATCTCCACCAAGCATCGTCTGAAGAGAACAACGATTAGGAATCTAGAGGAGCTAGCAACTCACTTCAAAGAACTTTGCCTGCTTCAAATACAACTTGTGAACTCTCCACTCCCTGCCACATGCCAGAATCGTTATGTCTGAATCCTCTCCCTGGAAATCACATCTTCAGAGAAGTTCAAACTCCCCAACTGACCTGCAGGAAGAGCTTCTCGTAAACGTATGCACATGTGTTCAACTTGGCAACTTTCTTCACTTCCTTCTCAGTTTCTGTTGCAACTTTCCGCTTTCTGCTACGTCTCGGCGAGTCAGTCTGCGGCTCGAACACATCCATTACTTGATGGTCCGGAATGTTCGGGAGAGGGTCCCGTGAAGGAGTACGGGAGTGTGCGAGACCCATGTTCTGAAAAATGGGAATAATTCAATAACGGTTTCAGGAAATTATCGACGGAACAAGTTTGAAAAGCTTTTCCCCCGCCTCTACCCCGAATGGACCTCCTAGTCAGCTGACCGACCGCCCATTCAAGCGAGGAGAACACGAATTCGATTCGTCGCCAGGTGCCGAAAACAGCGCTGCTACGAGTTGATTCAAACGAGAGAAATAGAGAGAGAAGAGAGTTGAAAACCATGTGAGGAGGGAGGACCGAAGCGGTAAACACATGGTTGCATTGGCCAGCGAGTGTCCGTGTGTTCGGGACGAGAGAGACTGCTGGCCGATGGAGCGCAGAGACAAACACGATCGATGCGGTGCAGAAACACACAAATACGAAGGAGCAGTTATTGGGATCAGATTTATTTATTCCAGAACACATTAGGGAAGCATAAAACATACATATAAATTCACAGATATTTTGAAATAAGTTTTGTTTATAGATTGAGAAGGTCTCCATCATTATTCTCCTTGCTAGTAGCAATCTTCGTGGCAATCTTAGTCAGTTGCTCATGCCATACAAAGTTCGAGGTGATTCCGAATCCATGAGTGACACTCGACAGTTTCTCCATTTCGTAATTCAACACGGCATCACTTGAGAACATCGGCTCAACACAAGTAATCGGAGGGACGATCGAGTGGAAGACGGCTCCGAGTGCATTCAGGCAATCTCTGAAAACAAACAGACTTTTCCAATACCTCACTTTGAGAATAACTTACACAAGATCCTGTGCATGGTTGTTTACTGCTTTCTTCGTCTCCCAACCTGCTGTCTCGCTCTCTTCAATCACTTCCGCAGCAATATCGTCGCTCGGATAAAACGTTTCACAAATTCTATCCAGATCTCTCGCCATGTTGAGGAACTCCATTTCGCACACCGGAATCGCTTTGTTTTGTTGAATCTTTTGGTGATAAAACGGTGGCACCTTGATGCCAATGTCGCCCATCTGGGCGCGCATCTGCTCACCGCACTTCTTGGCTTTGGATCTGTAAGTCATCTGGTTATTTCAGAATGCCACAATCTCACCAACCTTCTGAGAAAAGCAGCCACACTGGTGCTATTCAATTGCTCCTCTCCGTTAAACCGTCGGTTCATCTCTTCTTTCGTCACCACATACTTCCGCTGCTTGGCCATGAATCCCAGTCGTCCTTGAATTTGTTCAAAGTAATCAACAAAGTCCGGATGTCTTATGGTCAATGTCGTCGAGCCCATCTTCATCGTTCCTTTCCTCGGAAACCAACACTTGGATGCCCGACCTTTCCCGCATTCTGGGAAATCTTCAAGAGAATCAACACTGAAGTTCTCCTTCGATTCTGGATTTCCTTCCGTCCCTTGATACACTGTCGCAACCTTCCGTTTCCGTGACTTTTCTCCATTCGTCGTGATCAGCTGAGCCAGTGTCGATTCTTCCTTCGAGTATACTGGCCTATAGGGATCATCGACTGGCTGTGGATTGAACAATTGGTTCGCAATAGGTTGATGAGCTGGAACTGGATACTGGAAGTTACCGGTGGATCCTAAGCCAAACGGTTGGAAACTTCCGAGAGGAATGTTGGGGAAAACTCCATTTGGCCAGTTCATGATTGTGACAGGTTGAGAGAGAACTGGAAAATGAACAAATTATAGAAGAAATAGAGACGACTGGAATGGGGAGAGACAAAGAATATATTGACCAATGTAGTGCAACACGTCTCTCGATCCCTCTGTGGGTTATTGACAAATTTGATCTATCGAATCTCACCTCGAGGTCCCTAGAACGACAGAGATTAGGACCATACAATGAACGGCAGGTCTGGAATACAAGACAAGAAGAGCTAAGTGATTTGGGTATCATACTGTACACCAAAAAAGTCTTTCTTGGGAATAGGGTGTAACGAGGGATGCATTCCTATGTGAGAGAACCGAGGGGGAGAAAGACGGACTAGGTTGAGGTTTCTCTTCCACTGCTCGCATATGTGTGGATGTTATTTGAACAAATGTGCTTCTTCTTTCTTGACAGCATTTCCTTTCTTTCCAGATCAGACCTACTGCCTTTCCAGAATGTGTGACCCACGGGACCCAAAACGAACCATGATAACTTTTATGAAAAGAGACATCCTGCAGCAAATTTGTGATATTCTGGACACGGATAACACATGGGAAACGTTGGGTATCAAATTTAACTCCAGTTGGATAGCCTGAAGACATGAAATTACAGCTCCATACATGCCCGGAATCCAGTTACGAGATGTGGAAGGGTGCAAAAGATATGGCAGCTACAACAGAAGTCCGACGAAGTTGTTGTTGAGGGTGTGGAGTGCGAAAGGGTACACAGTCACTCATCTTTATCAGCTCTTTGCAAAAACAAAACTTGTTCGACTTATGCGTATCATGCAATCAGAAGGTTCGTGGATGTTCACAAAAGATTGAAACAGAACTTCTTTGTTCTAGTGGAAGAGAAGCATCATACTTTGGAGAGCAGAGTTCTCAACTCTTCTAAAAAGTCAAAGCCACTGCCAGGAGGTTCATCGAGTGCTTCTCGTTTGAAAAAGTCAGAATCAAAGGAAGCTTCGCCAGCACCTACACAACAACAGTCTATATCGTGAGTTTCTTCTTCGTTTAGCAATCCTGAACCCCTGTTTAGAAGCTCGACAACAAATGATCCACTTCGCGTGGCCATCGAAGGAACACTCCCAGTCACCTACTTCGAGCTTCTCGAGGCAACGAATGGATTCTCTGCAGAGATGGTGATTGGAAAAGGAGGATACGGAGTTGTGTACAAAGGAGAGTTGAAAGCCACGGGAGGAATGGTGGCTGTGAAGAGGATTCTGGCAGGAAATGAAGCATCCCCGAACGGATCGAAAGTGGAGAAAGAACGGTTACGGCAGAGTTTGACAGAACTGCGAACACTTGCTCGGTTCCGACATGACAACATCCTCCCCATCTACGCTTACTCTCTGGAAGGACCTGAACCGTGTCTAGTTTATCAGTTCATGGCAAATGGATCGTTAGAAGACCGGTTGTTGTGCAGAGTGAGTATCCGGATAATCATGGTGAATAGTTGATAGTGTTGTTACAGAAAGGAACACCGACACTTACGTGGCCACAGAGAAAAGAGATCAGCATTGGAGCCGCCCGTGGGTTGCTCTTCTTACACTCTTTTGCAAAGACGCCGATCATTCATGGGGATGTGAAGACTGCGAACATCCTTCTCGATAAGCACTTGGAACCGAAGCTCGGAGACTTTGGACTGAGCAGAGATGGACAAATTGAGGTGGAAGCAACGGAGAAGTGTCCGTTGATCGCTTCACACATCAAGGGAACTCTTGCTTACCTCGCACCGGAGTTCATAACTTCTAAGATTCTGACGACGAAGTTGGATGTGTACAGCTACGGAATAGTCCTGATGGAGATTGCTTCCGGTCAGAGAGCCTATTCTGATTCCCGTGAGCCACGTGGTTTAGTAGAGTTCTGTCAAGCGAACAAGGAACTTGCCGCTTGCAAGAAACAGTCCCTGAGGGGATTACTTGTAGACAAACGGGTATCTGGATTTCCCAGTGGTAAGTGAACATACGAATCTTGTTTTTATGTATTAAAGCTTGCTTTCAGAGTCTGACGGAGTCTTTTTCGACTCGCTCATCGAAGTTGGCATCACTGCAACGAATAGCGATAGGATAAAAAGACCATCGATGGCCGAGATAGTCCAAATTTTGTGTCGTGTTGCCAAGTGACATCAACGTTTTTCATTATTTATCTGTTATTGAATCTGCCTCATAATCTTGTTCACCGAGATGGCAGGGGAGAGCTGCTTCAACCGACAAACTCTATGATTTCGTGCCAACAACTGAAAACTTTTTCGGCGGCGCGCTATGCGTCTTTCGACTTGCGGGGTACTGTAGTTGGAAAAAGCACTTCAATTTTCAACGATTTTCGCTCATTTTTCTTATTTTTCAATAGATTTCCGACAGGAAATCCGAAAACATTTCGTTTTTTTCTAATTAAAAAGGCAAACAATTAATATCGTAGCAGCATGTCTGCTAAAACGCGCCGCACTGCCATTTCAGTGAACAAAAACAACATCTTGCCATAAATAAAAGTGTTTTCTTTATGAAATTGTTCTTTCTATTTTTCCCTTCTCCTGGTTTTCTCCCCTTGATTATTGCTATCCTTGTAAATCTTAAAAATTCAATTCCTCTAATGTTTGTTTCAGTGATTCCGATGGACGAGGTGATTCGGTTTCAATGTCGCGATGACAACCTGGAAGTCTATGTCATCCAAGCGGGAGAACGGCTCACTATATACGGATCTTGCTCTGTTCTGTGTCTCGGTGAGTAAGCACGCTGTTTTCCCCCAAATTCGTCTGCATTTCAGCGGGTAATGTGACCATCAACGACTACACCATGCCGTGTGTCTCTTGCGAAGACTCCAACTTCCTCAAGATCTCGGCTCCCCAGAGTATGAACATCCCAGTTCTTCTCCATGTCGGCAACAGCGGCTCGAGCTACAAGCATCAGCGTCTCAAGTTCCGTCTCAAGGAAATAATTCCGTACACCTACGAGCAGATAATGGAGAAAATAGGGACAAGTACACCGGCGGTGTTGGTTTTCAACAAAGCATTAGCTGTCGCCGAACAAACTGTCGTCGGAATCATTCCTGTAAGTCATATCTCTGCTCTGTAACCTTATTGATCTTCTTCCAGAACTTTTTAATCAATTCGTCACTTCAAAAACAAATTATCCTTCCTCCATATTATCACACTACTCGGGAGGACTTTGCGATCATTCCCCGCGAGGAAGATGCGAAACTGAAACATCGTTTGGATCTTCTAAACAATCGCAGAAGTGAGTGATATTTCCCAATGAACATCTAAATTGTTTGGCTCTTCCAGAAGATGGCCAGCGTACGTCGATCGTTCCATTTGGTCACAAAGGCGCAGGAAAATCGAATCTTATGCGAAACTTGGTCAATCGGTGTCTGTCTCAGTTTGTGAATTCTCAGTCAACATCCCATCTTTCTTCTGTTTCAGAGGATTCGACAATGTGTACGTTCTAGACTGCGACATCGGACAAAGCGAATTCACCCCGTGTGGATGTATCTCGCTCAACAAAGTCACCTCGCCACTTCTGGATAAACCCTACGGTCACCAAACAAATAAACAATTCGAGCACGCTTGGTTCTACGGAGATATCACTATCAAGACCGTTGAACGGTATCTTGTAAGCAAATCTTTAGATAAAACAACAAATATAAATATACACTTTAGAATGCTTTCGAAGACCTCTGGAACAAGTTCAAATCGATTACTGAACCTGGCTCTATCTGTATCATCAACACAATGGGATGGGTTACTGACAAAGGCGCTCTCATTCTAAATCAAATAATTCGATCCGCTGAACCGGATCTTTGTGTCGAAATTTATAGAGATTCGACAGAGGCCCGATATGCGTTTCCACAAATGTACCAGAGGAATCTTGTTCAAATTCATGCTAACAACTCAACTGGAATCACCGGGCAACAGATTCATAAGAAGCTCCCGCCCTTTTTGCACCGTGATCTCACCACTATCGGATATTTCTCCTCCACTCTGCCGCAACCGTCACTTGTCAGTTTCCCTAAAGTTGCTCCGTACAAGTTGAAGTTCCGGTGAGTATTACAAAACCCAGATTTGTCAAGTTCAAATTATTCCAGAAACACGACACTCTGCATTCCAATTGATCTACTCGTCGAAGATTGTCATATCTTTTCGTCCATCAACACTCAGATAATGGCGATTTGTTTGGATAACAGTGGACTAGAGAAACGGAAGTTGTGTGGCAAAGAAGAGATGCCGAGCATATGCATAGTCAAAACAGAACTCCCGGTCCTCCAATGCGTCGGATTCGGAATCGTACGGGGTATCTGTGTCGAGGAAGGCTTCATCTACCTGGTTTGTCCATTTGATTTGCGAGAACTGGAAGAACCCCCAGTCCTGGTCCGAGGAATGCGCATGCAGACGCCGTCGATGTTCTACACTGCTGACGTGAGTCTTTCTGTGTTCTTCACATCTAAACATTCCTTTTCAGCCATACAACCGTTGTCCCTACGTGCTGAACCTTGGCGAGCAACAAAACAAGAGTGACGGTCTCTATCAGCCAATGAACAACACCACTCAGTTCAAGAGAAGTCGTAAGATGTAACTTTTCAATCTTCTTTCAGTTTCTTTTTCCCGTTGTTGAGCCATTTCTGTTATTTTTTGAATTGCTATTTATAAAGTTCTTGTCTGAACTTACTCAGCAAAAGTTTATTAGAAAACAACAATAATAATTTACACCGTATTTCTTATTCTGATTATCGTGATCTCTCTCCGATTAGAAACACATTGGTTCGTCGTTCACAGTTCTCAACTCCATTGATTTAATTCCGAAAGTTGCTGGACCGAATTCAATGGATTTGTCGTGAAGGAGGACGAGAGAAAAGGAACGGGCACCGATATCCAGGGGGAACATCACCTGAAAAGAACATTTATGAGGAATCGTGAAGATCTTCTCACTTTTTTATCAGCCGAGTCGAGAACTCTGGGACCGGCAAGTTCATGACAGAATGTTGGATCACTGGTAACATCGGGACAGAGTAGAACACGGGATCCGAAGGTGGATTGCGAGAGAGTAATTGTCAGAATGGATGGGTATGCAAGGTCGAATGTGGGACTACGAAGAACTGCTCGGATACCTCCGCCATTCAGAGTTACTGTGGCTCCGTTGGATGATTGGATCACTGGAACGTCGCCTGGCTTCTCGACACTCGTCTCGTAGTTGCAGAGGGTATCTTAACCAGGCCATGAAAACGGAAAAGAGAGATCCGAGCTACCTTTGAAATCACAAGCCAACTGGTCACACACTGTCTGCTCCGCAGTTTTCAAAGGACAGAACTCTCCAGAAGTCACGATTCGGCTGATGACTACAACGGCGTCGTTGCGAGAGGATGCTTCGATGGTAACGAAGAATGGGACAGTAGAGGAGACCCCGATAGATACATTGCCACTTGCTGAGTTCCCATCAACACACTGATCCAAAGCACACACTCTGACTTGAGCATCTTCGGATCTGAAAGGAAGATTTTTCAGTGATACCAATGAGAATTTCTCACTTCATGTATTCCACATCAATCCGCCCGTTGTAGGAACACGGAACCATTCTGGACCGCATGCTCGAGATCGTAGCATTCTGCATCATAAACACTGCTACATTTCCCTTTATTCCCTTTGGCACTGGGAACACTTCAGAATCACGTGGCATGACTCCGTACTTGACAATTCCGTCGTAGTTAACCCATTGACTACAGTAATCCTTAGTGAAGTCACAGTTGAGAGTCAGATCATAGGGAACGTAGCGACCGTTTCCAGGTTGCAGACCGAAGATGTGTTGGATCTAGAAAAACTTGATAGTTCGGAAGAGAGATGATGTTGTTACAATTGGGGGACTGATTGTGGTGACGACTGGAGGTGTTGGTTCGGTGCACAACAAACCAGATACTCTGAGTTCTGAAATGGCAAGAAGACCAAAAGAACTCTCATCAAATGCAATGATTCCAATGGTAAACTTGAAAGGTTGAGAATAGGAATCCAGATCGATCGTGATTGGACCAGGGCTGTCGTTCGGTTCAAGATACGCACAACTCAAAGCAACACCGTCTTCATCAACAGCACATATCTCTGCTTGAGTTCCAGTCTTGATCCAATATCTGAAATGCTCCGGTTTACTAGATAATATATCGCTAAACTGACTTCAATGACAAACTAGTCGTCCTTTGCGAGCACGGAATCACCTGACTCGTCAGACTTGAGTACGGTCTTGGAGAGAACGAATCGACAGCCAGGAAGAGAAAAGAAGAGTTTGGATGGGATTGATTAGTGGATGATTCGAACATATCCACCCATCTGTCAATGTTTCTTCCGACTCTCCACTCGCTCAACTGAGACTTTGCCATGTTACCCCAACGGCATGATCGGAGAGGTCTTTCGCAGCTCAAGTCGGTCATTTTTCCTAGTGGAGTCTCTTCATAAGGTGGAATGCGGAGGGAAGAAAAAGATGAAGGGAATGCTAAAATTGAAAATGTATAATAAGTACTTGGATGATCAGGAACTTACGAGATTGCTGGCAGATCTTTCCGTGATATCTTATGTGATCAATGATAGCCAGACTTCCCACTGTGTTATCTCTCAAGTCGAATGCACGGATTCCGATGCGGAATGGTTCGTTGATGGGTGGTATCTCTACGTGGCACTCTTCATTAGCAGCTCCCAGGAAATCACATTTCATTTTGGGGCGGAGAAGAACTTGAAGATGTCTGCGACGATTCATAGCACGCAGGATGATCACTTCGACCTGGGCGTTGTTGTAGAGCCAAAAACTTAAAATCAGAGAGTTCAGATGAGTTTTAGGAGGCTTCAAACCTGAATGTCAAGTTGGCGAATCCCTTCTGACATGCAACAGGGGCACTACTGAGCACTGCGCCATTTGGAGTCTTTGTAGTGTTTCCAGCAATCAGGAAGTGCTCTCCCTTTGGAATCTTTGGGTTTCCAGGTTGAATTTGCACCGGGAATGTCTTCTCGTCGTTTTTCTGAACATAAGAAGTCATGACCTATGTTCCCTGTTGTACAAACCTTGAAATACCACCATTCACTAGTATCCAGAAGATTGTCGGTGGGGGCGTTTCTCCACAAACACTCTGACTCAAAGTCACAGTTCAACTCATCAGGAGATTCGATGTACGTGGCAAAACCGACGGCTTCTAGAATTTAGGTGATCTATCTTCTGAAACTAAAACGTTAAAAATACAAACCTTCAACTGGAATCTCTCCATCGTTATCTGGTTTGATACCCAAGTACAGATCTAAGTAGCGAAGTTCTTTTTGGAATTGAGCATGACATGCTTCGAGAGTTGGGAGAAAGAGCAGAAGAAGGGAGAGTTTCCAGATGATGATGGATGGAGGCGACGCCATTACGGGAATCGATGGAACAATAGACGAACAATGGCAGAAGAAGCAGGATCAGAAGAAGGGAATCCAAGAGAAACGAAACCGGATCTGTGAGATGATAGTGCGGCGGAGAGGACGGGATGATTGCCTAATTGTCTGATGTTGTGGTTCGTATTGTGGTGGTCACCTGGGTGCGTAAAACATTCAATAATTTATGGAATATTATCTATTACAAAAATCAAAGACTCGGTATCACAGAAAACAGTTGCACGACGAGAAGAATTAATGTCGAGGATACAAGAACAGTTGATTATATGCGGTAAATTTAAATATTATACAGTACACCTAAGTCTCTATTTGAAGGAACCGTTCCAGATTCACTGACAAGATTGATCCCCTATAACCCGATTGTTGATCTCTACTCGTCCTCGTCGTCTGTCACAGGTTGTCCGAGCGACTTCAATCGGCGACGGTACACCGACATTTTGTTGTGTTGATCCGCCAGCAGCATCAGCAGTTCTTCCTGTTCTTGTTTCAGCTTTGCCATCTCTTCAGAAGAAGATTTCTGAAAGCACGGAAAAATATATGCAAAGCCAAACACTTCAAACAAACCACATCTTGACTGACAGCAACTCCGTTAGTAGTCGGTTTCGCTGACTCCTCGATCTTCTTGTTCGCCTCGGCAAGGGATGCATCCGCTTTTGCAAGTTTCTCTCGGAGCTGAGCGTTATCCGAAGTGTAGTGGAGGATCTGAAAACTATCTACTCAATACTGCTCATTCTCGTGTAATCCTCACCGTCTGTGACTGTTGCTCAAATGCCTGATAACCGTATCCGAGTTGTTGTTCGAGCTCTCCCACTTGCTGTTGAAGCTGAGTGATTCCAACCTCAGCAGCATTAGGAATCTGAGCCAGTTGGTAAGTCTGCCACTGCTGAGCCCACTGCTTGTATCTCTCCGCTTCCGTGTACCACTGTTGCGTGAGTCTCTGCGATTCGGTCAATTGGCTATTCAGAACATCGTTTTGTGACTTGAGCATCAAAGATTCTTCAAATTTCTGTCTCATGTCCTCCAGCTCCTGTTCCGTCTGTTTTTGTTGAGCTTCGGCTGCTAGTTTCTCCATTTCCTGCTGTGCCTTCTTGGCTCCTTGTTTCAGCTGTGCAATCTCTTCATCTTGTCTCTTGATAAGCTCTTTGTAAGACTGAATAACGCTGTCGTTGTGAGCTCCATTGAACTCGCCATTCGGTCGGAGTTGCTTGGTCAGAGTTCCTTCCAGCGACTTGAACAACTTCACAAAGTAAAAGTCCAGGAAGAGGTCGTTGCTCGGTTGTTGCTTCTGAGCTGCTCTCACAAACTGCTCAGTTCTCGATAGTCCTTCCAGAGCAGACAACACAACTTCCTTTCCAACTCTTCTCTCGATAAGAGCTTCCATAGAAGATCGGGCGTCCTTCTCTTGCAGATTCTTGAGGCAGGCAAGGAGCACGAAAGCCATGAGACCGCGCAACGCTTGTTGTTCGCTCTCGGTTCCTTCACCACTTTCGTCAGCTAAAAGTAATACTGATTGATTAGAAAAGACGTGGCTGAAATTACCGATATTGGTGGTCAAGTACTGCAAGTTCTCGTCTTTTGCCATGAATGCGGCAACTGCAGCTGGACAGTTCTCGAGCCACACTCCCAGAAGCATCAGGAGACCAGCACGAGATTGTGGACGACGATTTCCGGCTGAATGAAGTAGTTGAGTGACATGATCGAGTAGAGACAACGATGGGTTCTCAGTGACGACTGTGAGTTGCACACGCAGCAATTGCTCACTAAAAGAAGATTTGTACATTCGAATGGATGTTGAATACTTACCACAAGTGGTCCACTTGGTAGAGACAATGCATCAGAGTAACACATCCGAACCAGGCTTGAACTGGCTCTGCGGAGGATAGAGCTTGCAAAATCAGAGCACCGGCGGTGAGCGATGGGGTAGCCTGCGACTGCGGGAGGAGTGTCTCGATGATCTTGGTCTTTCCGAATTCGTTGTCGTAAAGATACGAAAGGAAGCAGTAGAAGACAGCGCATCGCAGTTTGTAAGGTTGTTTCTCGGCGGTCATGGATATCAGAAGCACGAGAAGAGACGAGCGTGGAGCCTCCTCTCCGTTGTCGAGAGTGGTACTGGCAAAGAACTCCTGATTGGTATAGTTTCCGCGAATCACTTCAGCAACCACAATTATCGTCTCGGTGAGAATCTCGACTGATGCTCCGAGTTCTGATAGCAGAACACGGCACAATTCAGCAAGCAGTTCTAGAACTTTTTATCGTTACAGACACAAATTATCCGAAAAAAACTTACTGCTCTGATAAATGACTTTCTGTGCCGCATGTGTGTTCTGACTGGTGTTGTCCGGATTGACCAGAGTGCGAATTATTTGGAGCAAGAAAATGACGTTTGCAGTGCGCTGCTTCGCCCATTCAGCAGGATCCATTTCGGTTTCCTCCGATGGTTCATGACCATACAAGAAGATGTGGAGTATGTCGGCGACTCTTGCCACTAGTCTGAATCGAAACATTATCTTCAAAAACATTATCAAAGACTTACTGGTTTTCTCTGAATAACTGCTGATTCTGGGCATTCTTACGGAGTAAATTGAGCATCACAAAGAGACAATCTTCGATAACAATACCTGAAAAACAGCTGTAAATGTGTTGTTTTAAAATGAAAACTCACTGTCAAGTGGTTCTGTTTCAATGATATTCAAGAGATCATTGAATATGTTATCGTAGGCCAGAAGTTGTTGAATTTGAAGGTTGGCTCTGCTCAGTTCACATATCATCAGTATAGCTTCGTTGCGAATGACTTCGCGGTTGTCATGGACAATGTCGACAAGTTTGGAGAGACCTGCTGGCTGTTGCATTACGGCATTTTGTACTTCTGGGCCACGGTGACGGAGCAAGTTTGAGAGCAGCTGGACGGCTGTTCTAAAAAGGAAGTTTGTAAATACATACATCTTGATTTTCTGGATTACCTGCGAACACCAAAATCAAACTGATCTACAGCTGCGAGAACCGAGGGAATGAATCCGTTCCTTTTGATCATCACTTCCGCAAGTCTTTCACCCAACTCGTCGGACTCAGAAGACTCGTCGTCTGTCGACAGGACGGTGGCCATTGTGTCGAGAACAAGAGTCAATGCTTCGGAGTTCATCCGGTCCTTCTCCAGAATGTCAATGTAGGCGTTCATTCCCATAGTTCCGACGGCGAGACGGTACTTTTTGGCGAGACTTCGCAGTGCTCTCAGCGCATCTCGACGGTCTTCCGGGGCACTGCATGTCTCCACTCTCTCCACGAATGTCTCCACAATCTCAGCTCCATTTTCTTCTTCATCCTCCGGCGGTCCACCACCAAAGAAGCTCCGAAACATCGACATCTGCAAATGGACACGTGGCATAGATGAAATCAGTTTTTATAGAGGATGGGATGAAAATTGAGATAGAAAAATGTGTTACTATGTTCTAAACATGTGTTTTTCTCTTCCAAACACAACAAATTGTTGAAAAAATAAACAAAAATGCGAGAAAACAAGAAAGAAAAGAGAAAGAAACCTGTCGTGGAATTGGTGGAAGCGTTCTCAATGGAGCGCGTTTGCTGCGCCGAGTCGTCGACGAGTTTCCCTTTTTGGCATGTTTAGACACTGGCTGACGACGAGTGTTGCTCTGGAAAAGATCATTTGAAAAAGTCGCTGATACACAGGAGAATCTTTGGATCATCTTCAAACAAACAAACGTATTCACAAAACTATAAAAACACTGATTAGACTAATCAAAATCACCTGTGGAAACCTGTAAAACGCTTGAGAAATGGTAGTATCACTCGAGAATGAGCGAACCGAGAGGGTGGAACCAGTGATGGAAGACGTCGAGTAGGCGTACATTGTGAAAGAAATCAGAGAAACGTCTGATAGAGAGCTCCGACAGATGGGAAAGTGTAAAGTGGGGGAGGGAGGGAGAGAAGAGAAACGGAGAGTTGGCCAGTGTACTTACGCCATCTACATATGCCGTACTATCCGAATTGTGGAAAAGTGTACGAGAATGTGATGATGATGACGGGGGAACAGTCACGAGCTGCATTCCATTCTCACCGTGGGAAAATGAATGTGAATCGAATGAATGGAGTTGGGCCTGTAGCCTGTATAAAACATTCAAAAAAGTTAGTATGGATCACGTCATGGATTCCCATGGATACCTCAGTACTTTGCGGTAGAATATCCACTACCGTATGATCCCCTTGATCCGCCTTTCTTTCCTTGTCACGCCACGGTTACGGTAAGGGGGCGGGGCGGCGAGAACCGTGGATCCCTCTCGCGCCAAAAGGCCTTCATCTGCCTCCTCGCCACTTTGCCGACTCCCTTCGATGCTCAAGTTTTCCATAGATGTGATCCTTTCTGGATCCTCTCCATCACCTTCTTCTCCAGTTCCTTTGCCCAGGAGATCTTCAGGAATCTTCCCATTTCCTTCTAGTCGTCCTACCTTTTCAGAGTCCTCTTCAGGTAAACGAAATATACGTTGTTCAAGTACCAGTCATACTCAGGTGATGATGAATCAGTCCGTAAGAAGTATCCGTGTGAAATCTGCGGCAAACAGTTCAATGCTCACTACAATCTCACCCGTCACATGCCCGTGCATACCGGAGAGCGTCCGTTCATCTGCAAGGTACCATTCCCCAGTCCAACCATTCCATCTGATCATCTTGTTGTTGAGGTGTGCGGGAAGGCATTTCGTCAAGCTTCCACTCTCTGCCGTCACAAAATCATTCACACCGACAGTAAGCCGCACAAGGTGGGTGCCTCGCTCCTTTCACGGGCCTCGTCCCTAATCCTGACGACAGGAAGGGAAGTGGCCAAAACGGATTAGACGCCTCACTTTGATCCGATTAGTCATCATCACACCTCTACCGTACCGTCTCAATGAATTTTGAATTTGAAATCGAATTGCAGTGCAAAACGTGTGGAAAGTGCTTCAACCGGTCTTCAACTCTCAACACGCATGTTCGGATTCATCAGGGATACAAGCCGTTTGTTTGTGAGATATGTGGGAAGGGATTCCATCAGAATGGGAACTACAAGAATCATAGACTGACTCACGAGGAGACTAAGAAGTTCTCCTGTACCATTTGCAACAGGGTGAGACAGACACTTGTTCTTGTACCGACTGATCACTGTATGAACTTCCAGGCCTTCCACCAATCCTACAACCTTGCTTTCCACATGTTCACCCACGAAGAGCACAAACCATTCACCTGCCACGTGTGTTCCAAAGGATTCTGTCGTAACTTCGACCTGAAGAAACACCTTCGCAAGATGCATTCTTCCTCTTTACCCGAACCGCCGTTCACTCCATAAACCCTTCTTTCCTTTTCATCCGTCCCGCCATAGTAAATCCGCAAAAAACGAACCGAGACAAGGCTGTATGAAACTTGGGAAGTGCGCGGGCGCCCCGCGTTCGTTTCCTCGTCCATTTTATTAGTTTCGTGTTCACGCGTCGATGAGCACGTCGAAGTATGCGGGTACGGTAAGGAGCAGTACTGCAGCTGCTTCCAAATGACATTAGTCTCGGGGCGTTGAACACCAAAAAGTGACAAAGCAAAGAGAAGAGACCTCGATCCGTTCTCTCGCACCGAACACAGTTCCACACGGGATATTGAAACAACATTTTATGTCAGAAACCGTAGGAAATGTGGATGAAACTTAAAATATTTACAATTATGCAATAATCTCATTCCACAGTATCACAAACAATAATCCACTATTTACAGAATGTGCAGTTCTTCCGTTTTTCTCCCCGTTATTGTCCGTTAGCCGAGTCAGTTGAGAACCGTGTCTTGTAGTATCTGAAAACAGTCAGTTAATCTTTTGGAAAGACACTTTCGTTCTTACTTCTTGATGAGTGAATCCAGTGAGTACTTTCTCTCGAAGAAGTCTGCCAATGGAGTCTCTGCCATTACGGATGCCAAGATCTGCTCCAAATTGACTCTCCACTCGTCATCAGCCATACTGAAACTGTACAATTATGATAACCACATGTTGGATGTGCTTACCACGTCGACATATCTCCGATTCGCTTTCTCTGAACCTCAATCGGATCCACCTTCTTGTCCTCTTCAAACTCTTCATCTTGATCCTCTTCCGACGGTTTCAACGTCTCATCGAGGTCCTGCATGGCGTCCGCAATCTGTGCTTCCATCTTGGCTTGCAACTCTCGATGCGTCTCTCC
Source organism: Caenorhabditis panamensis (assembly GCA_900883565.2). NCBI lineage: Eukaryota > Metazoa > Nematoda > Chromadorea > Rhabditida > Rhabditidae > Caenorhabditis > Caenorhabditis panamensis. The sequence continues at coordinate 228,945 of LR537884.1, forward strand.
GAGTTGCAAAAGAAGAGTTCCAGTGACTGCTAGACTGTGGAACACTGACTGTTCCGTCTCTTTTCCACTCAACAAATCGTAGAAGGTCTTCCAGAGTTGGATGAATTGAATCTGAATATTCTCAAGTCTAGACAGATACTTCAAGTGAAAACTAACCTGACTCATAGCCGGGAGCATCTTCATTTCCAGTTTCGTCGAGGATGAGTCTGGAGATGCTAACGTCTTCTTCCGGAGCTGCTTCATCTTCTCAATTGACTCATCGACAACCGAATAAGATTCTGAAGGCAAGATATGGTTATGTGGATCATAAGAAGTAGAGTAGATTAGTCTGGTTAGCCCACTCTCACCCTCACTTGCGACATCTGCCACTTGAATTCGGTCATTCTCATTTTCAGAAGGGCACGATCCAATCGACTTCGCGGCGATCAGGTCGATCAGGGACTCGGCATCCGATGCTCGTTCCTCGACGTTTGCATTTACCAGAACTGCACTCGAAGTACTGCATCTCGTCTAAAAATTCAAACATTTCCAATTTCTCCTTGTAGTTAACCAACCCTCAGTGAGTCAGCAAGATTCTGATCAGAAGAGCGACGTGGAATGTCTATGGAGTTGGATCTATGATCGAGTCGTGAAACTGGAGTCTTCTTTGGTGTTCCCAACAGATCAGTAGCCTCCATCGCCAGTTCGGGTTCTCCATCTTTGTTATCGTCAGAATTGTCTTCATTCGGATCGAGACCGTCCAAATCGGACATGTTGAATGCTGGTGGCAGGTGGCATTTATAGAACAGTGCAATCTTCTCGGTTGCTTCTCCACGCAAAAGAATCGAGAGGTTGATGGCAAGGTCGCGGAATGTGAGCAGTCCGTTGTCAGAGATGTCGAGAAGACGGAAGACACGGATGACGAAGATGCTGGTGACGGGCCAAGGGAGGAGTCGCGGGAACACTTCCGCGAAGAGGTCGTAGTCCAATCTGAATTGGGTTCATTTCATGTTTATTGTCAACCGGATTGCCTACCGATACTGCGACTGTGCACATGGATCCGGGCGGGGTCTCTCTGTCACTGCAGCCATTTTCCCTCTCGCCGACACTCCAAGTCGATGTCTCCATGAAAGTAGATGCTCTTCCTGCAAGAATGACGTGAAAAGGATGAAAGTTCAGGAGATCGGAGATAAAGGTGGCGGGTCGGAGATAGCTTCTTCTATTGTTCTAATCGAAGCGGATAAGCCTTTCACTATCCGATATTTTTCACTAATCACTTCGTTTTCTCGCCGTGGACTTATTTCTTACCTAGACTCTCATGAATGACGATTACGAGGTCGGGAAAGGCCGTATTCCGATACTCAAAAAGATCACAACCGATAATAACCTTCATTCATCTCTACTGCTTCAAAGTCTTTCTTACTATGTAAACCCGTTCGAACTTCTGAACTTTGAAGCATGCTTGCAACAATTGTCTTTCCACTAATTTCCCCGACATTATTGTCTCTTCCTTCTCTTTTTCTATTTATACATGCCCTTTCTGACCCATTTATCTCTCATTGAACATGTCTAAAGTCTCCGGGAAAGTACACTCATCTGCTTATCACCAGGCATCGAAAAAACGAGTGTCTCCAGTACACCAATTGTCTCTTCTCTCCACACTTTCACTGCGTGTGACCCGTATTCTCCACGGCAACAATGCGTTCCCGACCCTTCATTCAGTCCGTTCTCCTGATGCTGTGTCTCAACTCGTTCCTCTTACTCGTTGCTGCGTGCATGAAAACTATTCCGGCTGAGACTGTGAACATTTCTGCCCAACTCAATGATAACACGCCTCTCCGTCGGATGCCAGTCATCCAGGATGACTATTCTGCCCATGTCAAACAGTTCCGTGCTGCCAAGTTGTTCCCCTCTCCAGTACCAGAAGCAGGTCTGGAAGCTTCTGCCACCCACGTTGAAGCTTCATCCGAGACAGTATCAGTAGTGACTGTGTCACACAGAGAACCCATCCAGAAGACTGCCAAAGTATTTGCTGCTAAGACAGAGACCATCAGTGAAACTCCAAACAAAGAGGAGGTTGATCACACGGAGGAACCGGCCGTCTCGAACCGAGAAGACAATAATGTCCACGATGATCGTGATTTATTTGAAGCCTTGCAGGTCGAGAAACCAGGTACGCACACTCAAAAACTTTCCTGATAACTAGATCACTGTTACAGATATCTGTGGTTCATGTCCTCCTCTTTGGATGCAGAATAATGCAGAGATGAAGGAGGTGTGCTCGAACCACGAGTCAGTCTCGACTTTCTTCTCGATGACTATGGACAAACGAGATGCGAAGAACATCATCGATCAGAGTGATTTGAAAGAATGCACTAGGACAGTTACATGCTCTGAGCCCCACATGCTCGTGAAGTGAGTCACTCTTGAAAATTTCCCCAAACAGGTACACTTTTCAGATGGTACGAATCGGAACTTTGCGATGTCCACGCTCCCTCCACAGGATCTTTGGTGTCGGATACATCTAACACCTTCGTCTACAAATGCAACGGAACCCATTGGTCCATGCACGGATTCCCACTTTCCAGTGTTGTGTGTGCCATAAGTTCTAATTAGATCCCTCAATCCCCAGGGATTACTTCATTTCTCTCACTTTGTACTACTTTCGGGTCTTTCTTCTCGTGCCTCTCAATAAAAAATTGTTTACCTTCACAACATTGTACAACGCTTCCAGCTCTTCAGTCGTGAACCGGCAGTCCTTTCCAATGCTCTTGATAATGCTTCTCATCTGGTTGTCCTCCAAGTTCTGAACCACTTTTAACCGATTTTTCAGCCGGAGAGACTCGATGTGTTCGTTTGTGAAGCAGTATCCAAAGTTCTGATAGGACTTTGTGAGTAGGTCTCCGATTGGAATCTGGAAACAGTTTGGTTCAATTAGTTTATGTATCTTTGAAAGTTCCCTAACCCTTGGAAACGTTCTCGCCGTCTCAGTTCCCATAAAGCTTATCATTGTGGAAGCCGCTTCTTCCAGATCCGACAGAATACTCGTCTCAAGTGTCACTGTTGACGGTTTCCGTTCGATTCCGTTGTCGCCTTCGTAAATACTCTCGGTGTACTTTGCCAGATTCATCAGAATCTCTCCATCATCATGCGACTCGCAGATCAAGTTCTCGTTTTGTTTGAGCATTTCCAATGCTACTTGGAACATGAGCTGTAATTTAGAGTTGAGGAGTTGTGAATCAGAGCAGTTTATCTTACTCTTGCGCCTTCGAAGAAGAACAAATCGAGGATGCGAACAGCAGCATCGAACTTGATAGCTGACAGGAAGACGGTGAGGAACCACGAGAGAGCCACCATGTCGTCCAGTCCCAAATGGGTCAGCTTGGCACCGACGCTAGGAAGGAGCCGCTCAACAAGTTCCGAGAACACTCCTTGATCCACTAGAGCTCCGACGACTTTCGTGTTGTAGTAATCAGGAAGAAGACGTTCACAAACAGCGACAAGCAGCCAGAATGCTTCCTCTTCTTTCGTGAAAAGGAGGAGGACAGATCCAACGATGTTCATGGCTTGACAGTAGCCAATGTTTGGGTTCCTGAATGCATACGCAGTCAGAATACGTCGCAATGCATCGATTCCGGGTCCATGTTGGAATGCAGGATGTTCGGGAAGACTCCGGTGTAAGTCTCTCTCGATTTCCTCCAGAGCAACACTGTAGACTTTCTGATTCTTATGCAGCAGTTCTCTGTAGTATCCGGGATTCAGTGCCATCTCAGCAGCAGCTCCAGAGCAGACCATCCAGATTTGTCCTCGTTGTTGGAGAGGGACTCCTTCTAGTAGAAGACGATGCAGTTCGACGGTTCGGTACATGCAGACACCGCTTCCGTACTCTTGCAAGTACTTGTTCCATTTCTCCCGACACTTGTCTGATGCGTCGGCTCCAAATGGATACTTTTCGATGAGTGGAGCATCCCAGATGATGTTATCGAAAGAGGAGCTGGAGGAAGAAGTCGACTGAAATAAGTTAATTAGGATTGAAAGAGTGGTTTGGGTATCCTACACTTCTGCTTCTGTTAGTATCCACTTTTGCCTTCTCCATCGTCCTTTCAATCTTTCCACGTTCCAGGAAGCTTATAATCTTCGATTGAACACGATCCCTGTCTGGAACTGCCGAGAAGATTACGGTAGCTCCGTTTCGAAGGCATAGAAGCACTCCTTGCGTTGTTTGGCTTGAGGACACTGGGGAGCACTCTTCCACTGATGTCACTTCTATCAGTGGAATCACAATAGACACCAGTCTCTCCGTCTGTAAGATAGTTATAACAGAATGTAGACAAAGAGAGTAACTAACTCGACTCGCAAAGCACACAAAGTTTGGTGAAACAAACAGTTTTCCAGGAACATGTCGTCGATCATATGGAGTGAAGAGTCGACAGTCCGTGTCTCCATCGAGCTTCTCCATCAGAGGAAGGTTGAATTGACATCTGGAAAAGAGTTATTTGGTTCCAATTGACTGAATCATATTTTGTCTGACGCTTTCTGCGAACTGACTCCACCAACCAAACACTCTACTTATACCCACGCAACCAGTCGTCCTCCAAACTTGAAACGTCTGCACTTCCCCTCCTTTCAACTTTCTCTCTACACCTTCTCCAGTATCATTCCCGAGTACAAATGCAAATCTGATCTAATCTACATACGTTCCTTCCGCTGACAATATAAGGTCATCTCACCTCGTCTCATCACATATTACACTTCTCCATCCCGACGGGGGCACTTTTCTCCCGCGACATCAGATCCCTAAAGTGTCTGCACACTCCACTAATCGCTGGTTCTTTCGAAGCGATTAGCACTTCATCAAACGTTTCGCCGATCCCATTCGAATCATCTGGCATGTGCCCCGACCGACCCCGCTCCCCCTTTTCAATACCAATTTGTTTATTTTTCGCCTCAAAATGTTTTCTCAAAAATCGATCGCGGCACAACTAACAAGTTATCTCCTTTTGTGATCAGGCACAAACCGGAAACTGCGCGACACTGTCTCGCCATTTTCGGATTATATTTTCGTTCTCGAAAGTTTTTTTCGCGTTTCAGATGCAGACCCAGAAGTCGGGTTCGTTTGAGGACTTTGCAGGACAAGTGGTCATTTACACAGAGATTGGGAATGCGAAATGTGCAAAGGGAAGGGACCTGTTGCATCGGGAACGCATTCCATACACAGATGTTTCGCTCGATTCGTTCCCTCAGGTGGGCATTTCGTTGATGACGAATCAGCGAACAAGTCAATTGAACAATGCACTCGATGATTAGTAATCAGACGGAAGACGTTTCTCCTATTTTCAGCATACACAGGAAATATTCGACCGGACGGGCACAGACGTTCTGCCACAGATATTCTTCAACAACATCTACATTGGACACGAGACGGATCTCGACAGAGTTGTGAGTTGCAGTAATCCGAATGGAATGTGCATGATAAACAATCCAGATTGGCGAGAAGAACAAGTGGGAGAGTCTGATCGAGCACGTTCGCCGGGAGAAGTGCACCAACGGACCAATTGTCCCACATCCGATGAATGCCATTGGTTTCGAGGAATACGATGCGGAAAACAACAACAAATGCTGCGAGGAGGTGTTGTGGGTGCCTGACGAGTACAGCAAACTGGTTCGCGACATGAAGAACGCACAACTCATCAAAAATAATCGGGTGGGTGATCTGCGTTTCGTGTAGAGAGAGAGTGAAACCGAATTGGTTGCAGGTCAAGCTGAAGGTCTACCGAAACTCGTTCAAAGGCGAGCAACTCATCGAATGGCTCATGCGGCAACGAGGAATCAGTGAGTTCGGGGCTGCATTTTATGGTCCATAAACACGCCGGAAGCAGCGTAAACTTGTTGAAATTGCCCCCAGAGCGAACGTTTCGTGTCCTTGAACTCTAGCGCTTCTCGCAGTTTCGTCGGTTAGCTTTCTCTTAACTTTTGTTTCAGTAGAATAGGTTAGACGGAGTACGCACCCAAGACCACAAAAAATAGAGAGACACAAAACACACCAATCAGCAGTTTTATCAATTCCTCTCTCTACTTCTCTCGACAACGCCTTCTCGCTCTTCTTCTTCCGTCCGACGCCATCAGAAATAACAACGAATCAGTTCGAATCAGTCGACTTGACTTGACTTGTTCCCCTCTATTCCCATCTCTTTTCCCTAGTGAATCTGTCATATTTCCCACCCGAAATGGACTCGCAACGCCGTAAAAAGTCGTCTGTTCAACGGAAAGTCTCCTCGCATCTCGACAACATAGACCGTTTCATTCTCGAGCAACTGGCCGAGAGGTCTTGGCACCTCGAATATGAATCTGACCCGGAAGGCAATGAGTGGAACGAGCTCTGCTTCGACGACTCCATTGCCACTCCATTCTACAAACAGTCCCCTTTTCGCTTTGGTAAAGCAAGTTCTCTGTTGGGCTATTTGCATATTTGTAGAAAGAAAGAATCGAAAAAATAAACAATGGGTCACACGTTGAGACTGAATACGTTTACAGAACGCAGCGAGGCGCTCGAAATCGGTCAGGAACTGATCGATCGACACGTAGGACAACAGACTTCGAAGGAAGCCGGAATGACATTCAGTCCGGACAGGTTTGAAGAAACGGAGAGTCGAGATACTACAGAGAGAAGTTACAGGTACTACCAACTAGTCGAAGACGATGAAAACAAACCATTGAATGCCGCGTTGACGGAAGAAGAGAACGGGAAGAAAGAGAGTGTGCCGGTGGCTACGTGCAATGAGAAGTTTGTTAGACTTCTGAAGCCAGTCTACGATGAGATTCTGACAGATGAAAACCGGGTAAGAAAGCAAATTGAATACTCTAAAACTTATATTGTTCTAGTCCATCATCTATGGAGGTCTATCCACCAATGACAACTTCACTCGTTACCTTCAGTTCGCCAGGGAACTGAATCAAGTAACTTTTGAAGATTCCACTCCAGATGACCGTCTGACGTTCTTTATCAACGTCTACAACATCATGCTGATTCACATCACTTTAAAACACGGTCCGCCAATCGGAATTTGGCAGAGAAGAAAGGTTAGTTCGATGTGTGTTCTGCTAATCCTAACTGGTTCTGATTCAGCTGGTCAACGGTACCTACTACTTAATCGGAGGCCACCGATATGCTCTTCATTCCATCATCAATGGAATCCTTCGTGCAAACCGGAAGGGTCCCGGGATGTTGTGGAAAGCATTCGGAAAGCAAGACGCCCGTCTTCCGATTTCTTGTCCATCATGTGATCCTTTGATCCACTTTGCCCTTTGCTCGGGATCAAAGACTACTCCTCCAGTTAAACTGTACCAATCCAAGGTAACAACTAGGGAAGTTCTATCTTGAACTAGAACTTTCAGACGATTCATCAAGACCTGCGAGCAAATGCTCGTCAGTCACTTATAAACGGAGACAAGTTTCTTCGAGTTGACATCAAAAAGAATGTGATCCATTTGGGAAAGACGTTCAAATGGTTTTCTGAGGACTTTGGTGGTTCCACGGAGAAGATCTTGCAATGGATCCTGGACGTGTTAGAGGGAGATGAGAGTGACAAGAAACAGAACTTGCAGAAGTTGTTCTTCACTGGAGAGTACTCAATTGAGTACATTCCATTCGACTGGTCGACTAATGGTCGTATGGAAGAGAAAGAGCCAGAGGTCAAACAAGAAACCAATGGGACCGCATAACTCTTTTTTGATTTTGAAATGTCATTAGCTATTTTGTAAATAACTTCTCCACTTTTCCATGAACTTTTGTACTTTTTGAACTGACCTGTAGGCATCACTACGATATCTCGCATCGAGATCCCTCTTCAGAAACGAGGCTTTCGTCTTCACAGTCCTCCGGTGCTCACTTTCCATCAACATTTTCCGACGAAGTGCGCTGTCTTCACAGAATCCTTCTTCCTCTATCAACCTGAAAAACCGCTGTGGTTTCACGAAAGCATGAAAGATAAACTCACTGTTTCATTGCAATGTTGGCCAACTGAGAAGCGAGTTGATAGGTTTCTTCAAAGTTCAGGAACATGGAGAAACTGAACTTCTTCTCTTCTTTCGTGACAACCAGCATACTTTGGGGGAACAGCAAGGATGATACGCGTTCGAGTCTCTGGAAATGTTCAACATTCTTGGGAGAGGACAGACTCTACATACCACAATATCCGTCCACTTCAGCTTGATCTTCGTCTCGTTTCCCATTATGAACGAGTAGAAACAGAGGAAGTTGACAGACAGGAACAGATCTCCTTGCGTCGGAACCTTTCCTTTCCAATGGCAACATTTGTAGTCTGAATAGAAACTCTTTGTGAATGAATGGACATGGAAAGAACTCACAATTGACCAGTTTCTCATCAGGAGGTATTGAGAATATCTTGTGGAATCTTTCCAGGCATGACCTTGTCGAGACTGAATCGAGTTCTTCTGGAAAGAATGCGTTGGTGGAACAACATGAACAAGATCATGTGTTACCTGAATACGGAGCAATGACTTCTTCCGAGTTATTGGCTAGATTCTCAACTTTTGTCGTCACGTATCGTCGAACATCTTTCTCGAGTTGGATAGGTTCAATGGCGGGTAGGAAGGTTTCTTCTATGTATTTCCAGTGCTCATCAATTTCTTTGAATTCCACGGCAACTGCCAACACTGAAAAAACCAAATAGCTGGGGATATGAGCAGTAACTTCACAAACCAATAGAGATATGCACATCCTCATTGTCGAAATCATATATAATCCGATACGGCGGTGGTCTTGTGTCGAACACAGAATCGATGGTGGCGACGAGGAGAGAAGAGAATCCGCGTGTTCCGTGTCCTTTCCGTCGTTGCAACTTGAAGTAGTTGCTTGTTCTCTCGCATGACCTGCAAGAATCCGTGATTTTTTCATGTTTCAACTGTTTTGTTTCCTACCAGAACGACTGCGCTAGTATCAGGTGTTCCGGCTTCACCCACACCATAGAACTCTGAAAGAATAACACAGTAAGAATTGGATTTGGATAAAACGGAATGAGAAGAAAGCAGCGGAAATGATGGAGAGGGAGTTCAAATCCTTGATGGTCTCATATTTTGACCGACTTGTATCTTCTCTACCGACCGTTTGGTGGGGAAACAAGAAGGGGAAACTGGCGGTGACTGAATAGAGCAAAACGTAACCTATGAGTCTGAAAATATTATTTAACTGTGTCTAGGAAGTCATCCTCTTCGAACAGTTCCACAACCCTACGGGATGTATCTACAGTCTCGGAATCCTAAATGCATTCCATGAAGAAAAACAAAAAGAGAATTGGATCTTGATTGAGAGAAAGAGAAAACAACAACGTAAGGCATGCCGGGGCAGTTTAAAGTCTCGACGGTCTTTCCTTCCATCGACAGAATCGATTTGTCTATTACAGGGTGAAGAGACGAGAACAGGGACGACGAGCGAGGAGCAGACATTCAGAGGACAAACAAGCGGTGACTGGCTGGAAGAGCAAAAGCTGTTCAATTGGGAAGAGAACCTTTGTGTGTTTCCTTCGAAAATATTCCCATTATATTGCTGTAGAACCAGTTTTAAACAATTTTCTTCTGCGAATAACCTGCAAGCGCGCTCCATCGCAAAGCCTCGCACCCTTCCGATGCACCAAAGCGACGGGCGAAGAAACGCGTCAGCAGAGCCCCGGCCCGTTACTAGAGTTGAAAAGAGGCTGTTTTAAAAAAACTGGTGTTCGGTTTATTTCAAATTTCACAGTTGTTTAGACTAGGCAGACAAGAAAAGAGACGGTAAGTAATCAATCCCATAGTAGCTGAAGTCTTCATATCCCTCGCAGTCTCCCATTCCCATGATATGATTTGCCACGTTTATCGTACATTAGTATGTCATAACGAATAGGAATTAAAGCAGTCAACAAATGAATTCATTCACCAAAATGTGGATAAACATGGAGAGGAGAACGGACCAGTGACACGAGAGTGAAACGAAAGCTAAGCATGGCGGATCGTCTCGTTTATCTCCGTCCGATTCTCATCAGCGTTCCCAAGTTGCAGCTCTCGCACGGAACCTGTCCCTCATTGGGGAACTGCACGTAGTCCTGTTGCTGCGCCATCTGTCGCTTCCCGATCCGCATCATGTTGGACAGACTTCCTCGCTTCAGTGCCTGGTAAGGACGCGAGATTCTGTAATGGGAGAGGCTAGAGTTTCGTGTACCAACACATTTGATTCAACTTACTCTCCGTCGCGCTCGTAGGCTGCTTGGATCACAGAGAATACGGCCAGAAGCAGGCAGAAGACGAGTGCCGACTTACCGAGCATGTTTGATGACTGAAAGTCGAGTCTGTTTTGCGAGAATACTCTCGAAATGCCGTCTTCTCCCTATCCATCCTCTTTTATACCACAATTATAATAGTGGGTCGGGCGGGATAACGTAAAATAAATTAAGTTGTGGCCAGTAATTATTTGACGCCTATTATGTGACTTTTCCAATTAAGTGCGAACTAAAACGTCATTTTCTATCAGTTATAATGTGCGTTTCTGTAAATAAAAATAGGAAAAAGTGCGATGAGCTAATACTATGAACCAGTTTCTAGTAGCCACTGAGCAGGGGAGTAACTTCGAGAAGCACCTTCCTTCGTATACATCCTTTCCTTCCGGACCAACTACCAAATAACAAAGGAACGTCATTCCAGATGTCGGTCATCAATCGTGTCGACCGGATCCTGCAGGGATTCGATCCAGTGAGCCACGGACTCGACGAGCAATTCGTTCTGACCAAATTGACTGCGATGAAAGGATGCGGATGTAAGGTGCCCCGAGACGTGCTTCTTCAGTTGCTGCAGACATTCAAGACGGATCTCGTCATCAATAATGACGAAGTTGGTAAGGAAGAAGCTCGTCAGCTAACTGTGTGTATACTTCCTTTCTTCCAGACATCGGACTCGACAGCTGCGTCATTCCCCTCCGTCACCCGGGTCTCCGTCTCGTTCAGACCACCGACTTCTTCTACCCATTAGTCGACGATCCGTACATTATGGGACGTGTTACCTGTGCCAACGTGCTCTCCGATCTGTACGCCATGGGAGTGTCCGAGTGTGACAACATGCTCATGCTGCTCGGAGTGGCCATCGATCTGACAGAGAATCAGAGGGACACAATCGTTCGACTCTTTATCCAAGGCTTCAAGGATGCGGCCGATGAAGCTGGAACCAAGATCCGAGGAGGGCAGACTGTCCGTTGTCCGTGGCTCCTTCTGGGTGGTGTTGCCACGTCTGTGGTGCACGAGTCGGAGATCATAAAAGTAGACCAGGCAGTTCCAGGAGATGTTCTGGTGCTCACTAAGCCAATTGGAGGCCAGATTGCTGTGAATTCATACGAATGGATCAAGAAGAACAATGGGAAGATTGAAGAGCTTCAGCTTGACAGCTCCAGAATCCTGAAGGCGTTCAAACAAGTATGTGAGCAGATGAGTCGACTCAATAGAAACGCCGCCAAACTGCTTCACAAGTACAAGGCTCACGCATCGACGGATGTCACTGGATTTGGACTTCTGGGTCATGCGGAGAACTTGGCACGAGTTCAGAAGAGCCCAGTTGAGTTCCAAATCGATACTCTGCCAATCATTAAGTACATGGACGAGATTGCTGATAAAATGATTGCGGGTGGTGGAGAAGGATTCAAAGTGTTCCAAGGAAGATCTGCAGAGACCAGTGGTGGACTGCTGATTGCCATGTCGGAAGAGAATGCCAAGGTTCGTTTGCAGTGTAGTTTCTTCCTGAAATCTCACTTTTTTCAGTCCTACATCTCTGAATTGTCCACCCTCGACGGAGCCCCAGCCTGGATCATCGGTCGTGTCATCGAGAAGACGACTGATTCCGTGGCCAGTATCGTTCCGAACGCCGCCCGTCTCTCCATCCCTTCTCCCATCTGACTTGTTTTCATATCAATACCGATAACAGATCATTCTCTAATTCCCTTATCATCTCTCTTGTCACCTCTCAACAGTAATGTGTAGCTTTACTCTGACCGGTCGTCTATTCTCTGCGTCTTCTTTGTTTCTCTTCGAAATAATAAACAAATATTTATTTCAGTCGTTTACTTTCGTTCCTTCCCTACTCCTTGCTCCCCCATTCTTCAAAATGTCGGAAGTGGACCTAAGCGACGAGTACTCTTGCCTGAAGAACTCGAAGAATCCGGAGAGAGCCGGGGAGGAGTTCGATGTGAAGGTGGAGAAGATCTATGAAGATTTGAAGAAGTCGTCGATCGAGAGACAGGAAGACATTCCTTATGATCTGAATGGAGAGATGACGAAGGTGGACATCTGGGGACCGGAAACTGCCGAGAAGTTGTTCGTGATGATTCATGGAGGGTATTGGCTGGTGAGCAGTTTTCGAAGATCTCGTTCGTACTTATGCAAATTTAGATTGGTAACCGAAAGAAATGCCTCGCAGTGATCCATGTGGCAAGAAAGCTCGGTTATACTGTAGTCAGTATTGGGTACGACTACGCCAACAAGGATCACCTGTTGAGCAAAACGATTGAAGAGACGATGGAAGGAGTGAAGGTGGGTGTTCAGATTGAGATACGGCGACAATATCTAACTTCAGTTCGCTTTGAAAAAGTTTACTAACGCCAAGAAAGTAGTGATTGGAGGGCATTCTGTCGGTGCACACTTGGCATTCCAAGCAGTCACTCGAATCGTGGATCCTCGGATTAGTGGAGTCTTTCTGAGCGCGGGGATATATAAACTGCAAGAATTGGTGCATACAGTTTATGGAAAAGACTTGGGATTGACTCCGGAAGAAGCGGAAGCTTGTAGTTGTGACTATGACAGTCTCCGATCAGTTCGGTTCCCGATTCTCATTGCCAATTGCAAGATCGAGTCGCCGAAATTGTACGAGCAGAATGTTGAGTTCTCGAAGAGAGTTCCGAATGCACAGTACAAAGTTAGTTATTGTTTAGGTGAAGCACTATGATTCTGATTCAGGAGTACGCCAACGAAGATCACTTCACAATTCTCACCGAATTGGCCAACGAGAACAGTCCGATGCACGAGGATCTGTACAATTTCCTTTTCTCTCTCTGATCATCTGTTCTCTTTTTCAAGTAACATTTATACATTACAATGTTTTGCGTTCAAGATACAACTGATTCAGGATAAATGTGTGAATATTATAATTACAAAAAAAACGCAAGAATCTAGAATAGTGAGAAAAGTGAGAAACATAAACGTCTCTACAGAATTTAACGAGGTTCCTCGAAACAGTTTGGGCACGTTTTGGTTAGAGTGAATAGAAACAAATTGGAAAAAGTGTGAACGTGCAAAGTTGAATGAGTTACGAGGTTAGATTTATTATTCAGATGACAGAGTGTGTCGGGTGAGTGAACTGGTGCATCCAGAACTCCACGGGACCGGCGATGTAGTCGGCGTCCAGCTGAAAAAGAAACAGTTTGATCATTTGAAAAGTTGGAGAGTACTCACCTGAATACGTTTAGTCCACTGCTGACAAAGTGGGACCACTTGAGTGTTTTGCTGGTTCAGTCCGACTGCATCATACATTTGTTTCATGTAGACGTTGCGATCCTCGACTGGCGTGTCCCGGTTGATCATGGCCAGTTCTTGATTGGAGGCAGCCAGGGAAGAGATGCTTGTTCCAGCAGTTGCTCCGTAATGCTCTCGATGCCAAACATCCTCCCAGACGCTTGCTTCATCTCCATGAACAGAAGGCAGACCGCTTGAAATAGGTGAAGTGATGGATTGGAACACATTGCGCGATGCTTTGCGACTCTCCGTTCGAACGCTCCCACTCAATGAAGCCGAGCGATTCTTTTCTGCATTCGGTGGAGCTGTTGCCTTCGGAACCGACTGCTTCGGAGCACTGCTACTAGAGATTGCCTTGAACGCCGAGTTGTCGCTCAGACTGATTCTGGAACTTTTCGGCTTCTCCGCACTTCCGAGTGCTGTTGGTGTGGCAGCTTGAGGGAAAATTGCTTGTGGCTGGATTGGTTTCCCGATTAGATGACCGAGAACAGCAGTTGGAGTAGCTGGAGACGGTGAAGATGGAATCGGGGCATTCGGGGAGTGCATTATGGTGTTGACGAGTTGAGTGTCCAGCCATCCCTGGTGTGATTCGATTGTTTGTGGAGGGGCACTGCTCTCCGAAATCTTATGATGTTGCCCTGAAGACACTTGAACAAAATTAGTGAAGACTTATTCTAAACTCACAAGGATGTTCTGTAGTGACAACTGGTTGCTGAAGGTCAGTCGGCATGGCAAAGCCGATTGTTGCCTGGGATTCACTTGGGAAATGATCTGCGTGGATAACAGCCTCTTCAGAAATCATGGGGCACTTCTGCGATGAAGTGGGGAACTGAGTCGATCCAGACTTAGTGTTCAGTGGGGTGCAAAGACCGAGAACAGCCAAAGAGTCGAGTCCATCCACTGATGGGGAGAACTCTGGAAGCGTCGGTCGAGCCACATTTTCAAGTTCGGTGGTTTTCTTGAACGACGAAAAGAGCTCCTCGCTGGTGAGTCTTTTGTAGACTGGTGGAGGTTGCACAGAAGACGACGACGGTGCATTCTGCATAGCCGGGAACCATTCTGCGAACCGGGAAGTAGTTTGTGGAGGAGCACTCTCTGCCAGACGCTTTCTCCTCTTCTCTCGTTCTCTACGGGCGTATGTTTGAATGTCTTGAACGAACGGGATGACCATGAAGAACTTGTTTCCGTGGAGATATGCGGGCAGCTCGTCGTTCTTATCAGTAGGAAGATCATCAATCTTGAACCACTCGATTTTTCTAGAAAAAGAAAGATAAAGTCTCAAATACAAGCAATCTTTTCAAATACCTGATTTCTTTCCGTGTCTGTGGCTGGAAGTTGAAGTTTCTCGGAACGTCCTTCACCACATACAAACGAACCATGGCCTCGTTAATGAATCTCTGGAACTTCTTTTCCTTCTGCGAGTGCCCTCCGAAATCGAATCCGGTCTCCTCGAAAGTCTCTCGAATTGCAGCGTCACGAGGTGGTTCAGCTTCATTGATCTTTCCTTTCGGGAATCCCCAGTTGTTTCCTTTCGAAAAGTACGACTGCACCAGGATCACATGTTCCATCTCTTCATCCATCAGAATTGCACCATATGTCGGGACAGTTGACTTGTACTCTCGGAATTTAGCGATAACCTATAATCCTTTCATTAGTCTCTTCAATTTTTGTTCCCAAAACTCACCTCATCAGCACGATGCGCATACTTCCGAAGATCTTTGCAATGGTAGTACATTTGAACAGTGAAGTCTCTGCTTCCGATGTTCGGGCATCCTTGATACTTCTCGTCTTCCACCATGTGATCGATATAGTACCAGTGGGCAAGTTCAAGATGGAAACATACACGGATATTATCAACGAGCTGAAAAGACACTGTTGCATTCCATTCCGAATCGAAAACTCACTTCATAATCGACCATATTGCTCACAAATCGGAATTCCAGCTCATCGAGAATATCCACGGGGATCTTGCTTCCTCGATATGCCGGGTGATGCTCCGACGCATTCTGCGATCGTGTAGTTGCACTGTTCTTCGAAGTAGACACCTGTCGTGCTCGCTTGTTCTGTTCCGCTTGTTGCTGCATCCGTGCCCCGACACTCGGACCCTTCTGTTTCTTCTTCTCATCCACATTCTTCTTCCGTTTTTCATTTTTCTTAGATTTCGAGCTCGATGGCTCGGAACTGGGTTCTGGTGTGGTTTTCGACTGTGCCTGTTGCAGAGATGCAAGCAGTTTCTGAACTTGCGACGGCTCTTCCATCTTTTTATTCATTTGTTTCTGAAATGAAATCAATGTTAACAACTGATTAGTGTCTCAGTGTTTACCTTAGTATTTGGGTTGTTACTGGCCATTTCGGAAATTGAAACGAAGGGAACTTGAAAATTTGAATTACAATTTGCAAATCGGACAGGGAAAGATATCAGAACAGCGACGATGGACGCTGAGTAAGTGCATTTTTGATTTTTCGGGAGCACACAGTTTATCGAAAAGTAATGAGTTTCGAACAGGCAAAATAGGGCTGGGGAGAAGTTGGGGCTTACAGCCAATAGGGGAAGCGGGGTGGTCATAATTCAAGAGCAGACATAGAACATGATGTAAAAAGCGAATAGATAATAATTGTATGATGGTGTCCGTCCGGATTTACAGAGAAGAAGTAATTCAGCGACGCGAGTGGGAAGATCTGGCCTGGTGCTGAGAGAAATCGTAGTCTCGGACCATCTGAAAGTTGGGAATCGTGAAAGTTGCCATGTTTTATGTGGAATGTACCTCATCGTTTTGGTCCTTGAGGTTCAAGACTTTCATCAGCTTATCATGAACATCGGGATGACATCCATTGAGCTGACGAGCCAACAGATCAATCGCTGTCGACATGTTACGGTGTCCCTGGATGATCTGATCCAGTAAGTCAGGATGTGGTGTCATCTGGAAATATTCAATGTGATAACTTTTTTGAATCGAAGCTGATAACACTAACGTTTCTGGATGGGCCTGCAGATGAGTATCCGAATGCCGAACTGGACTGAGGTTGCTGATTTCCCAAGTTTTGTGGAGCATCGTGGAACACAATTGGAGTTCTGCCACCATTATTCCCGTGAACGGATCCGTTGTAGCTGGACGGTGGACGGGAGAAGTCAGGAACGGTGTGGTAGCTTTGTGCCGAAGATAGACGACCTTGGTTGCTTGGTGCGTACGATGACTGACGTTCATTGGCACAATTCGCACGTGCTTCCTCCAGCTTGTTCAGTTTCTTCTGACGAGCAACGTCATCATCATGAAGCAAATCATGACAATCTTGTGGAAGCTGCAAAATGAAAGTAAGCATTTTGAATATCTCTGAAACCCACATTCTGTCGTTCTAGTTCTTGTTCGCGGAGTTGATCGGATAGGTCCGTTCCGACGATCTCGTACAGTTCATAGACATAGCCGCAACTTGTCTCGTTGTCCCTTGCTTGCCGATCCATCATGATGCGAGGGTATTGATGCTTGGCGTAGCGACAAAAACCGACCATATTCATTGCATCCCGGTTGCCTTCGTATAATTCGCGGATTTTATAGCCGTCCACGACTTTTCCGTTCGGAGTTTTCACCTAGAATACTCAAACATTTCCCGGTTTTCAGTAGATCCCACAAACCTTTCTACCAAGCATAATCAAGCCAAAATCTGCAGCCACAACAGGTAGAACGCCAAACTCAGAAAGTTTGTTGAATTGCGAAGTGAACTCGCAAAGATTCACGGAACACTTCAACGCACAAATTTTTTCGTCGATCTTGATGTTCGTTCCTTCGTTGATGATCTTTTCGATTGTCTGAATATTTTCATAATTCTCCTGTAGAAAACAAGAGGTGAGATTTAAATCAGCCGGCAGTTGACGAGTATTATGATTACACTTGATTTACTTGGTAGTTCATAAAGAACATATTTCGTGGTGAGAACCGTCAACTGTTAGCTTCTTCGGCACTTTAGTAACTACTAACGTTCTTGCGAAACCTCAAATAGTATTATTCACTTACGATGATCTCCCAGAAGATGTCGTCGTTCGGATTCTGGGTTCGTTTGTACCGACAACTGAAATTGGCGCCGAAAAGCACTGTGACCCCGCTGGTTTCTCTCCTGAATACCCAGTTTCAATGAAAGTCAGTTCGTCTGCTCTATACTAACCAGTTCATGAAAGCTGGTTGGTTAGCATCGTGCAGATGAACGATCCATCGACCATCAGGCAATTCAATCGCAGGAAAAGCCAGGCTTTCGAAACGGATCTCATGATCGTTGACGCTTCCAGTGACGGACATTGGCCGTGGAACTTGTTGGACTCTGAAAAAAAAATTTATGGGGGAGGGAGGATGGAAAGGTTGCGCGCAAAGAAAAAACTCAAGATTTTTTGAAAAAAAAAAGCAATTTCGAAAAAAAAGAATCAATAGTTTACTGTTCACATAAATATTCCAACGTACTGCGGATTTCCATAGTCCGAGAACTCCGAGAACTGACGAGACTGGACCCGAGTCGACGGACCAGACTCATATCTCGGCATTGGCGGACCGTTGTATCCATTCGAAGACGTACTTGGTCCATTTGACTCTCTCCCGAAATCTGGTTATAAATCGGAAATAAGATTTCAATGAAGGTTAAGATGATACCGTTCCCGAAGCCCATGTATCCCTTTTCAGAGCTTGAACAATTCGCTTCGTTGTAGTTTGGAGGAGATGGTCCTCCAAGCTCATTGACACGTTCTTGTGCAATCCAGGAAACCATATCTTTTCCAATAAGAAACGGACGGGGAATCATTTTGAATTTCAGAAAAGCTGTATCCGTTCTGCAACTCGACAATGACATATCAAATACAAAAAAGACATACAGGTCAATGTTCCTAAGAATTGCATCAGGAACTTCAACAACGCCGAGGAATGATGTAGCATAGAACTTCGCCGCGTCCGACATCGCCGTTCCTTTCAGTATTCTGAAGTGGATGTTGCAGACGCACTGAAAATCGAAAATGATTCTGAAGTGTGGTTAATAAGTTCACTTACAGTAGCAAGTCCGTTCTCGAACAGAATTTTCGGATGATCTTCGTCGTTATTATAGACAGTCAAAATCTTGTCCACATGATAGGTTTTCTCTTTTCCGTTTCTAATTTTCCTCTTTCTATAAAATTCCTTCAGATTTACCAAAAAATGAGACTCACTCCAGACGAATAGACACCCAATTTCCTAATTGAGCTGGTGTTCCGTCCTGAGCGCGTGCTTCATTCCGCATAGACAGAGAACCGAACGGTGTCCACACGTAACCGTGTATTTTCTTCTCTTTCTGGTACTGTAGAGAAATCACGAGAGCTGTGGTGATCGTCTGGAATTAGAGAAGTTGCTATATCTCGAGTCAAAGTCAAACTTCAGTGTTCGTTTTTTTGAACATCCCATCGCCGGGAATACGCTCAACTTGCACCGGAGGACTCGGGCGTCTCGGAGATTGGAGTGTTGAACCCAATCCATTTCTCTGGTATTCGTTGAAGAAATCTTCTTCGTACTTCTTGATTGTACTGAAGAAGTTATCGTTTGAATCGGTGGAAGCGAGTGGCATGATCGGAGCGTTTTCCATCACCCGGAAAATCGGTTTCCACGGATCCGAGAACTGATGTCTGAAAACAAAATGGTTTTGAAAACGGAAAATTGGACAAACATTTCAACTTCGGTTCCGTAGATCAGCGACCTGTCATAACTCGCCACGTTATGCGGCATCTCGATATGACCGTACTCGTCCGACACACCAACTGAGAAGTTGAACGAGGTGTAGTTGCAATTGCCGGAGAACCCGATGCGGGCTGGCACCTGAAATCGAATAGATACATCAAACGTTTGCAAAGCAATCAATACAAAAGCTTTGTGGCGTTTCTCGCTTTCGATCAGAGTCGCTGTTCCTTCCTTCGCCACAAGAACTCCGTCCGTGTAGTCTCCGACTATACATTTAAACATTCGGTACTCTTCGATTCTGGAAATTCCAGAGGAAAGTTTCATCAAAACTGAGAAAAACACTTACCCAATCGGAACAGGATTGGCTCTAATTCTCAAAAGTCTCATTTTTGTCGTTTCCCAGGCAGTAATGAGCACGCCGACTTCGAGTACGAGACATGTTATCTCGGACTCTGGTTTCAGTAGTGCTTGCATCACTGGTGAACACCTAAAAACACCAAAAAAAATAGAGCAACGTATATGAAAAGCGAGAACGAAAAGCAAAAAAGAAAAATCGAAAGCGAGAAGAGAAAAAATGAAGCGAGCGCACGCGGAGACAACGTTCGAGTGAACTGAAGATGAATGTTGCGGGGAGCGCGCGTGAGTGAGTGAGAGACCCAGACAGTGCGACGGCAGCGATGAGACTGATTCAACGGGGCGGTCCCTCGTTTCCAGAAACTCGGCGTTCTCCATTGACAAAGTGAATGAGCAACGCAAAAAAACTTTTTCTCAGTTTAAAATCGACACAGTGACAAACCTTTGAGACGAAACGCTGTGAGTATAGAAGTTTCTTTCGATACTCTCGGCGGATGAATTTTCGCCTCTCATTGATTCGATTCGTTCGTCACTCGCAAGAATATCTGTTGGAGGGACCGTTGAAGCTGCTCTGTGCTCTGTTGCTGCTGGTGTTTCCTCCGATGTTTGACTGGTGTTGGCCACGGAAAGCTGATCATCGGGGTTTTCCGGCCACACTTCCCACTGTGGTAGCTTCTCGTTCTCGTATGTCATCATTTTTTCGACAAACTTTTTGTTCATATTGCCAACAACCGGCTTCTTGACTCTAACAATTCGGAACAATGGAGATCCAGGACCACCAATCTTATTTCTACAAAACTCATATTTTGATCAGATCTGAACTGTTTCTCACATCGCAAGATCAACTTCATAAGCCACTCCTCTCTTTGGAGGGTATTCTGATACAGCGACAAGTCCGTAGCGCTCAGTGAACGCTTCTTTCATTTCGTACGTCTTATGTACTTCCTTATCGGAACATGCAGCAAAAGTTTCAATCTGAAAAGTAAAATAAAAAACTGACAGACTGCTGGCAACTAACCAGCATCTCTCCGCAGTGATAACGAATGTTTGGCGCGGTGCGAGTTCTGAAAGACTCGGCTATCGGAATCCAAATATCGTTTTCGCATGTGAAATCACTCATTTCCAGCATATGTCCTCTATTAGCTCTGTAACATTCCCAAAGTTATTATTTACGAGAAGAAACAAACAGAGCCATACCGAATATGGTCCGGAAGTTGAACCTGAATTTCGCATTCGAGCTGTTCGGAGTAGCATCTCGCGATTTTTGTTGCCGTGTTTACCGACAAAACAAGAGCTTCCACGTTATTACTCATTTCCACTGAAAAAAGTTGAGAAAATTTGGGAATTCGAAACAGCGAAACGGAAATTAGGTGCGAATTTCTGAGCTTGATTTTTGAAAAGATTCAAAAAATGTCTGCGTCTCTTTTCAGTTCACTCTCTCGTCGTTCGATGGATACCGTAACCCTCATCATAAGAGTCGTTGTCCGTAACTTTTAGCTCATTTTTAGTCCAAATTGCTTCAAACCGCTCGAAGAGGAAGGGAAAAACATACGGAGAGAAGGACAAAACACAGAATATTCATTTTACACAGAGAAAGAGGGCAGTTCAGTTCTACTTCTTCTTCTTGGTCCAGTTCTTCCAGAACAAAATGTTGAGCTTCTTTCCAGTCAGACACGCCAACGGTCCGAACAATGACGAGGACGTCTTCACCAGCTCCTGCGGGTCTTCCGTCTCCGATTCGATCTTGGGTTCTGAAACCAAACATGAAAGAAGAAAAAAGAAGTGTTGGGGTACCGTATGGGGAGGTCAGAGCACTGTCCGAGAACGAGTGAGCCGTGGTCAGACAGTTGACATAATCATCAAGAGAGCTCTGCTGAGCCTGAGCCTCGGCAACTTCCTGTTTGAAGAGCTGATCGAGCTCGACGAGGTCGTGGAACACTGCTTTCAGACTGGATTGAGTTGAAACGTCGCTCACGGAACGGACAGCCATGTTGTCGTTGCCAGGGATCGGAGAGAGATTGTCGAGTGTCGAGTGCAGACTGTTCTGCATCTCCGACTCAGTCACATCGGTTTCCGATTCTCCCACAATATTGTACACGTCGAAATCTGAATTCAAAACTCTAAAACACAGTTTCAGAGATGCTACACAAACCGATAGGGTCTTTGGTGAGTCCAGAGTCCTCCGAGTAATCCGTTTTGAGCGACTGAAGACCGTAGCCAGTGTCCGATGGATTGAGAGTTTTCTTGCCGGCTTGGAAACGCTGATCGCTAGTGAACAACGACGAATCGGTCATCAGAGAGACTTGTTTCTTGTTGTGGATGTTGTACTTCTGATTCAAAGAGTTTGGAGTACTCGGCAGCCAGCCACAGTAGTCGTATTGCCCGGTAAAGTTGGCACAATCGAGAACCCAGTCTAGAATTCAGAAATGGGACATAAAACGGAGAGCAGATTGATATACTTCTTCCCTTGAACATGAGTCGGACGACCGAAGAGAAGTTTGACTGGAATGGGATCACTTTGGCAGCGACGAACTTGGCATCACACGCCCAGCGCATGCAGTAGTCGTATTCAGCCTCGAATCGATCTGCCACGTGTTTCGGATACGGAGACGTCAACTCGTGCTCCGTCGCAGTTCCGTAGTTGTTGTTGCTCTCGGCCATCTTGTTTGGGTAAACTTGTCTGCAAACCGAATCGTGTATTCAACGAATCAACAGTATTCTAGCTACCTCAACATAAATCCGTCTCCAAAAGCATGATTGTCGTGTCCACAAGTGCAGTCCTCATCTGAAATCAAGAAATTCAAAGTGTCAAAAGTCTAGATACTCACCGGAATAGTCACCAGAAACCTGTTCAGTCTGAATCAAAGAGTACGAGATGGAATTCAACGAACGCTCGTCGAAATGTTGCATTTTGATGCCAACAAAGTGAAGATTTGTCACAGCTGTGGACGGAGGATTCGAAATAAGCAGAGGGCCGCCCGTTCTGGTTATCTTTCTTCATGATAAGGTACGTGGAAGTTCACGCAGAGCGGATGTGCTTCGAGGTGTGAAGAGAATAGTTTACGTGAAAAAGGACACGTTGTTCAGCAACGACTCATAAAGCGACGATAAAACTGGAAAGTTTTGGATTTTATGGATTCTGTGCATGCAATGTCAAGGAAGGTTTTATGTGTTCGGAGAATACTGTACTGCCTTGGAGTTCAATGATCAGTGATGCATTCGAACGGAACGAGAGCTAGCACAGTTTTGACTTCGAAAGTTCGAATTACTTATTCATTTTTTATTAGATTACTGCAATAAGAAAGAGGCATTCATAAAATATCCAGGTAAATTAGGCATCGGGATTGGAGCGTCCACAGTTTGACACTTCTCTGGTCAATAGTTACGAACGATGCTCTGAAAGCAAGTGGATGAGTTCAGGAAAGAGTTCTAGCTTACCTCAACGACAAACTCTTTGTTGTATTGTCTGTTCACATCTTGGAACCGCGTGTCTCCGGTCGGCAGCTTCTCTACGGTCCTGCTCCAGTGTCTTCCTTCGTTCGGCCCGTCTCGAAGAAGTGTGTCAAGCTCTCCCTGAAATATAGATAAATACAAATAGTAAAACAGTTCAGGACATACCTTCCACGTGTTATTGTGCTTCTCGTCGAGGAGTCGTCCACTTTCATCTCTCCACTTCCAGTTCTCATCCTTCTTCTTCTCAACAACACCTGGAACCAACTGAACAGTTTCCCTAGACAGTTTCCCGACTCACGTCTACACATGGTCATCACCAGACCATCATCACTCTCTTCTGCTCCTCCTCTCATGCTCCGACCAACCCAATCGTCGCGAGCATTGCCAGCTGAACTTGCATTGCTCACTGGAGGCCACTGTCTAGCAATCGACTCCACACCAGCTTCAGTCTCTCCGCCTCGGATTGGAGTCTTACTGCGACGTGCCGTGTGAGAAGCATACGGAGAGGATCTGCAGAAGAGAAAGAATTGTTGGAGGAGAGAGGTTAAGGAAAACAAACTGACTTGTAAGCGGCACTTCCAAACGGATTCCTCTGAGACTGGTAGTCGTACACTTGATCGTTCCTGCAACAATCTAATTACTGAGAACACTAGTGAGCCACGAAAACAGCAGCAGCGAGAGGAGGAGACCCTTCCTTCCTTCCTCACCCAAATCTCTCCAATTCAACCCGTTTACCTAATCCGCCAACACTCTCCCGTTAGTCTCTTCTTCATCCTCCGCCAGCTTTCTTCCTCCCAACTGGTATTATTTATACAACATCGTTTTACTTCCACCAATATTTTCGGCGGCGCCTCGGAAGGGCCGCGAGACGGGGCACAATGACTCTGTGTGATAGCACGACGGCTCTCGTGTTCTATGCGTGGTAGCTCTCGCACGAATGCTACTCGCCGAGTCAAATTATAATTAGCTTTTTGCTTCGTCTCCTATTTCTTTATGCCTCCCGATGAAGCTGTCAATTATTCCGCGTCGACTCTAGAAAAACGTGTACATTCTTCATGTTTTCTGTCTTTCTGAACTACGGAAACGTCACAGTTTTCGTGAACGAATCAAGGATTCAGATGGCTGCAATCTCGCACGATTCTTCAATTAAGAAGATTGAACAGAGGCTCGCTGTCAGATGATGAAACCATTGTTTTCGAGTTCTTTTTCCTAAACGGAAGTTCCTCACTTTCTGGGGGACACGTCCTTCTCTCTCACGGTGT
This sequence comes from Caenorhabditis panamensis, assembly GCA_900883565.2. NCBI lineage: Eukaryota > Metazoa > Nematoda > Chromadorea > Rhabditida > Rhabditidae > Caenorhabditis > Caenorhabditis panamensis. Next base: position 253,215 of record LR537884.1, read on the forward strand.
TTCCGTCCAATCACACAAACACAAACTAGGCATAAGCCAATTGTACCGACACATCGGAGTCTAATCTGCAATCGATATAACTCAGTTGTCGCCTATTGTGGTGTAAGTATATGGGTGTGTATGTGTGTGAGTGTGCCCGAGCTCCGCCGTCTTTTCACCTATATAATTCGGCTCGAGCTAGACGCGAGAGCCACTGGCTTCGGTTCTCGGTTACGCTTACCTCCTTCCCTCTTCCAGTTTTTAATTTTTCTCTTTCTTTCTTCCCGCTTCCCGCCAAACACAACGACAACAAGTCGAAAAGGCAACCCTGTTGGCAAATAGTAGTAACTCGTTTCCGAGTCGAATTCCGTTGCCTCTCAAGTAGTCGATGCTGCTTCTTCTTCTCTTCCGCATAATCTACCGTACTGCTCCTGTGGCTCACGACACTTCGTGCTCTCAAGCACATTCAGAAGGCCCTCGAGGCGAAATTGGAGGGCGACGACGCCGACGACACGGCGGCGCTGAGTCTCTCCTCTTCTCGTTTTCCTCATCGCACCAATGCGTTTCTTTACTTTTCTAATTCAATTTATCCGCTCCTATATGTGCATGTATGTGCCTTCGTGTCCCTCATCATCCGAAAAAGCACTTATAGTCGGGACAGGATTCATAAGAACCATGCTGGCAAGTAGGAGAGCAGCAGGAGAAGCAGAAGAAACAGACCATAAAACCGCAGCAGTCTCTCTTTGTTTTCGTGCTCAACTCTTCTCTCCAGTGAGAGTGTTTGTGCTTGAGAAAACATCTTCACGTTCTTCTTTCCTTCCTTCTTCTCAAACGTTCAGGTTACTGTCACTCTGATTCGAGCTATACGTTCCCACTATTTCAAAACGGAAGTCGACTACCAAAAGGATCTTCCAAATTGACCTGCCATCGTTAGTCACCCCAATTAAAATGCTCGCGTGTTTCTCAAGTCCGAACTGACATCATCGTCCAATTTGGTCCGATTCACTCACTCGGTCCATCTCTTCGTCCGCCCTCTTCGACAATTGCCAATTCTTCCAGTTGTCTTGTCTACACAGCCCACCCGCTTCTGCCCCCTCTTCCCATCTCCTATTCAAAAATCTACCCCAATTTTTTGTCGTTGGATCTATCTCGGCGAGAAATTGAATAATATAGACGAGGTCTCTCCTTCCCGCTGCGGCTCGCTTCTTGCGTGCCCTCCGCGTCGTCTCGCCTCATTGTTTGGTGATTCGAAATGAGCATCCTCGGCCTGGGCTCTTCGGCGCAATTTTGTGCACGTTGGACGGACGTGCTTCTTCTTCTTCTTCGATGAAATAGAGACAGCGAGAAGGACGCGATAATTGCGTTTCTGCTTCTGACCGCTCGCGCCAAAAGTTCAACAACTCTTGTGCGAAAATGGAGCAGCAGCCGATGGCCGGAGCTCTGCTGAACTTTGAAGAGAAGGATCTCACGCTTTTTCCCCCGGCACCACAACCACAGACTACATACATCAAGGACTCTAACTGACAACCTGACCAACCTGGTATGAATGTTTCTCGAGCGTTGTCCCTCCATCCAGTTTCCGCTTTGGTACTGTGGGCTACTGTAGCTTTGTTGCTTGCTGAAAGTTTGAATTGAGAATGAATTGAGGTTTAGGTTTCAATGGGATAAAAAGAGGTCTGTGAGTGACAAAGAAAGGGAGCCGCCCCCGGTCTGGGAGCCCCGCGAACAGCTGCTGTCGTCTTATCTCCAAGCCTCCTTCATCATAACTCTCTAGGCAGATGCAAATGACGGAATGATGTGGAAATCAGTAATCCCGTGGGAGTGTGAAACAAGAACTGACTTATTGATATCTCTGCGCATCTGTTCGGCTTCCTCAACCGGCGAGAACACGCTTCTACCCATCATGAATCCACTTTCACTCGCCGGCTTGTTCTTGTTCTGGTACTCCTCCGACGAGTGCACAATCTTTGGAGGTCTGCAAAGTTGCTGAGTTTGAGTAAACAATCAAGAAACTGCTCACCTGAAAACAAAGTTCGCCTCTTTCTGATCGTCGCCCTCGACTCGGCTGACCACCTGCTCCAGTCGACGCATTGTTGGACCCACTGACGATGCTCTCCATGGAGTCGAGTTAGCAGATCGGTCAATCACCTCATTCGCCTTCCACTGGGCCATATCCGGATGACAACTCTGCGTCATCTCTCGATTCATCGAAGATCTTTCCTGACGGACTCTTTGATGCTCTTCCAGCTCATCCATAATGTCCGATTTGAATCCTCCAATTCCTCCTTTCACTTCTTTTCTCTCTTTACCAGGCGTCATAGAACGAGCACGACTTGGCTCCCGGGACACTGGTCGAGACACTGGTTTTGGTGGAGGTGGAGGTGGGGGCGGGGGTGGAATTGACTTCTCTCTGTAAAACTAGATTATAGGAACGGGAAAAAACATTTGATACTTACCGTGGAGGTTCTGGATGCTCCTGTTTCGGCTCTTCAAACACTCTTTCATAGTAAAAGGATTCAGAAGTGTCTGGTAATTTCTTCACCGGTTCTTCTTTCTTCGAAACATCTTCGTAGATCGTTGGATCTTCGTCGTCTTCCTCTTGAATCTCTTGTTCTGTCGCTCTTCTCAACTCTTCCGCATTCAACTTTTCTTGATCATACTCGAATGCAACTTTGTTGTAATTTGGAGATGATGGTGTAGCCGTGTAAGGCTTTGGAGTGGATGGAAGAGTTTGAGATGGGACATTGTTCGAAACGATAAACGCGTAGATCACTGCGAAGATGCACTTGACCACTTTCCACAAGAACACTGCCGCAGTCTTCAGTCCCTTCCATGCTCTTCTTCCGACCGATTTTCCATATTCCCACACTCTGGCTGCACCATCTTTGACATATGTCCACGCGGCTTTGAAGAATCCTCGTATTCCCGTATTCGATGTATAAAAGGATTTCGGAGTCGTGTTGTGATTATCCTGGTGGTTATTGTAGTTATTCGTAGTCGGTGCCCCGTTCTTCCGATGTCTCACTCCATTCTGATGCTCGTGATGATCGGAACAAGGTGTTCCATCCACACAGCAGTACTGGATGACTGGCTGTCCCGTCTTCTCACACTTCCATTCCTGCTTTCCCCTGAAAGAAGCTTTATTAGTTTCTCACTTCCTATATGTCAGTCAGTAGGCGTGAGACTTCTGGAAGGTCTCGTGCTTCCCAGCTCCTGAAAACTCTCCCCCCTTCCTCTTTTTCGGCCGATCGCCTCCTCGACTATCATTTAATTAATCTGCCCCTTTCGGAGCCCTTCCCCACACATCTCGTCCCTAGATTTATGGGCTGCTCGGACCGCTCTCTTTTTGTCTTCATGAAAGGTCGGATCGATGACCAACTGACACTCCCGCTCCCACTCCCACTATCAATACGGATAAGATAGAAAATAACAGAAAAGCCCCCGAGATTCTGTTCGTTTTCGCAGTTGTTTACATACTTTCGTTTTATGACTTTACTTCTTTACTTCTTCCTTTTTATCTCTTTTTTCTTGGCCCGCTTTCTTTTTGAATTCGAAATTTGGAGATGCAGTGTGCAAGAAAGCAAAAGGAGCTACTCTTCTCAGAATAGAATTCAAATAGAAACTCTGCGGATCACCTGCTGATTGACATTTCCCATTAGTGGTGATCTTGACATCGTTTCACGCAACCCGCTTCTCACTTCCCTCCCTCTTTTCACTCTACCTCTCCCCTTATTCCCTTACTTTCCCGTTCCCATTTGACTCACTTGAAAAGGAAGTAGACAAAGTAGACGGCTGTCCAGAATACTGTACCGACGGTGTTGATGGCGCCCGCGACAACCGAAGGCATCTCGAATAGTGCGAGTGAGCCCTTCTTCGCCGCCGTGGGATCCCCGTATCTCACGACTCTCGACTGCTCTGTCGTTGTAAAAATGCGGCGAGCTGAACGGAAATAGGTCGAAAATAAGGGGAGAATTAGAGATAGGTTGAGTCTTTTCCTCTCCCGGCTGTCCGTTTCGTTTTCTCTCTTCATCAGCTCCGAAGAAACTCAACTCAAAACATGTTGCGGGCAATAATGAGTGACGACATCGAATAAATTGCAGGTGATGAAAAGATGTTCCGCGGCGGAAAAGCATCTCAAATGAGCACGGAGAACAGTAGTAGTAGCAAGGCGGAGAAGCGAGTGCCACATGTCACAACCGTGTTCATCGTCGGAAATGATGCCGAGGGTACGGAGAACAAGGAAGTTCATTCATCAGGGATGTTTCAGAATTCAATATGGAGAGAAGGACTTTGTGGCAGGACGTGCTCCCGGATCTTCAGAATCATGCGTTCCAATCCAATTTCGACCTCGAGTTTTGTGATGTGGCACTGGAGACAGGAGAGTTGTCGAACAGTACTGCCGAGAATGTGATACGGTTATGGAAAGCCAACCCAAGGAGCTGGATTGTCGTGAGTTTGATTACTGTCTCTCTTCTTTAAAATACAATTCTGATTACAGTGCTTACTCGGCAACCGATATGGAAACGTGTCAGTGCCCACCACCCTGCGCAAAGAAGAGTACGAATCCATCCGGTCGTCGATCTTCGAAGAGAATGGCAGTGAGTTGTTCGTCGCTTTGCCTGCATGCTAATTCGGCCGTGTCGAGGACTCTGTCCTATTCCACTTCGCTATTCCTCCTCAAAAACCTCCTCCTTCTTCTTCTTCCTTTTCCTCTTCGTCTCCATCTGGGTGACTTCAATTCTCCAATTCATTCTTCTTTCCTTTCTCATTTCTTCTCGAAACCTAAATTTCGGGTGCATTCTTTTCTCCATTTGTCACCAACCAACTCGAGCCACTCTCCTCTTCTCAGAAAGGACACCAAATTCCGGCTTGGCATGCTAAATTATGTGTTTGCAACTAGAAATTAGTCACACACCGACCAGCACACCAACTCGAATCCGTTTTTGTACTCCTTCCTCTCTCATTCCCTACCAAAAGCGTCTGGCTGGAAGAAAGGCGACAAGGAGTGTCGCCCTCGACGCTTCTTTCGTTGTGACATTCGATTTCCGTTTCGGACGCAGTTTTCCTTTGCTTCGTCGTCGCCTCTCCACGAATTCTTCCCGTCGTTTTCGAGTTATCAAGGTTGAGCAAAAAGGGGAGAGAAGAAGCGGCGGGAGACTTGAGCGGCGACGGGGCCGGAGACGAAATCCAGTTAAACGGGTCCGCACAAGAAGCAGGAGAGGACACTTCACTTTTTGAGATGTTTGGTTCATTCAATGGCCGTCGTCAACGACTGCTCATGCTGCCTCTGTCAAATGGAAGTTTGCCAGTGCTTCTGCTGCAATTTCAATTCCACCTGTCCTTTTATGACCGGACAGCGCAATCCACTTCCAGTCCATGCTCCGTTTCATTTTCCCTTCATGGCAAAGATGAGAGCCACCGCGGAAACCAAGACGACGTCTTTGTCGTGTTGGTTCAGTCCCTGATGAGCTTTTCCTCTATTTGTCGCGCAAATTGCCACCTTTCCTGCTTGCTTCTCACCCGCAAAGAATCCAATCTGTAGAGGAGCAGAGCGTCTTTGCTCTTTGATAGCTTTCCTGTGTTCCCCGCCTCAAAGACTTCCTTTGTCTGCAGATGTTCGTGTCTTCGAGAAGGCGTACACAATAAACCGCAACGCCGCCGTCGAGGAATATCGTCTCGTTCCGTCTGCTGTCAAAGATAAGAAGCAACTGGGTGAAGTGATCAAGGCTCTCCAAGCGGGTGCCAAAGCAGTAAGTTCCTTTCTGATCCACTGCCAATTCCCAGTACTAACATACTTCAGGCTCACGAAGAAGGTGCTATCAACCAGGTGCACGAGGAGCGTCAGAACAGATTCTTCTCATCGCCTCTCGAGTCGTTCATCCGTTCGGTACTGCAGACATCGCCGTGTCGATGTCTTTTTCTGCTTCGGAAATTCGATCAACTTGTCGCCGATCCGAGCTCTCCGAACTCGTTTCTAGAGATTGACGAGTCGAAAAGCAGGAAAATTGAAGACTTGAAAAACGAAGTGACTCTGAAGATGAACGACCGGGTGATGACCCACGTGCTACGGCCCGAGAACACTGATATCAACTACTTTTTTAACTCTAGGGATGGTGACAAGTATCGAGAGAAGATCGCAAGACAGGTTAGCTATTTCCTAATCAGTCTCATGTTGTAACTATCTCGTTTCAGTTCAATGAAAAGCTGAAGAACCACATTGCCGAGCTGAATCCTTCGATCCGTCCGGAACCTCCAAAGACTCTCGTGGAAGTTGCAGCAGTTGAAGCTCAGATTCATGCGGGTAACACTCAGAAACTCTAGGATTCAAGTGTACATAAGTATCTTTGCAGAGTATCTGGAACGTCAGCTTTCTTTCGGTAATCTACCAAGAGAGTACGACAAACGACTCGACGAACTGGCCGCTGTCAAAGTGAATCGAGGCGTTTTTCTAATTCAGGGACCTGATCTTTGTGGAAAAACACAAGCTTTGTGCAGGCTGTATGAGAAAATTTCTAGTAAAGATGCTTATAAAATTATTTTGTGAGTATCAGATTGTACCAAGCTGAATCCCATTCTGAACTTTAGATTTACAAATCTAACTTACTGCTCAAACTTTGCTCACGAAGCCTGGCGGACGATATGCCTGAATGTGTGTGAAGTAGCCAAGATAAATCCCAAGGAAGTATTGGAACACTTCAAACTTGTGGATGTTCTGAAGTGTCTCGAGTCAATTGTTCAGAAAGCAGATAAACCCGTCTGTATTTTTGTCGACGATGTTCATCTGCTGAAATGTGGACATCTGCTAAGTCAAATGGGAAGGCGGACGGAAAGTGTGAGTGCTAGAATCATTCCCTCACCTACTGTTTTGGTTTGCAGGCTCCAGACAACTTGTCTCTGTTCATGACTTCTTCCAATGTTTCCCCAGTGAATGCCGTGTTTGCAGTCACACAAACAGTGAATGTAGATGTGATCTCGGAGAATGAAGTTGTTGGAATGCTCCAGAAGATTGCTGAGAAGTCGGAGAAGAAGCTGACTGGGGAGCAAATATCAACACTTAGAACAACGGTAATGTCTGGGAAGGACGGGATCCTTGTGGCAAAGAGTTACACCCACGAGATCCTTCACACTGGAAATAGTTCCATGAAAGGAGGATTAGAGGGGCGATTGACACGGATAGAGAAGGAATTCGGAAAACTCGCAGTAGGGCATGTGTGCAAGTACATTGCAGTCACCTCTCATGGACTAACTCGACTGGAGATTCACGATGCAGTGTCTCCCGATAAGGAGAAGCTGAATGAGATGAAAATGACCACAGTGTTTTCTACTTTGCTGATTGATAACATTGTCGAAGCACTCGGTCCTCTTATTCGGAAAGTCGTGATTGACGATCGAGAAGTTATCAGTTTCTCACACTCTTGCATCAATATGTGGATGAGGTCAAGATACCTTCCCAGTCAAATCCGGGATACACATGTTCAGCTTTCGGATCTTTTCGCTGATCTTCTAGTAGACATCGAGCAGTCACCAAGACACGAAATCTCATATCAGGTACCTTATCAACGCGGAAAACTCTTTCACATCACAATCCTTTCAGAATTTCTCGCAGGGTATTAAACGGGATAACGGGTCACCAAACTTCCGGAGGTTACGGCTTCTCTGGTTCCACTGTCTTCACTCTGGAGATCTCGACAGACTCAAAGAACTCGCGCTCTGCAACTTTGAATACGTTGATTATGTGACACGGTTCTTCGGAATCGCCAACTTGCTGTCTATGTACGAAGAGTGTGCAGCCCAGGTTCTGCATCATGATTTGCAAGGTTATCGGACTTACCTAGAGCTTCTCAAAACGTTCGTTTTTCAGTTCTCTCGGAGCAAGTCTTAGTTCCTGCTTTGGTGACTATGGCAAGAGATAGTGAACAGTTGGCAGCTGAGGTAATCGGGCGACTGCGGTACACCAGATCGGAGAACAGTCACTTCCTGAACACCATGGTGGAACAAGCAATGTCGTGGGTTGATCTGTACAACCGACAGCCTCTGCTAGTCCCTCTAACATGCTGGATCTCTCCCCCAGCTACCAAAGCGTGTAGAAGTTTCACACTGAAAGATTGGAAGCCAGGGAACACAGTACTGGCTCCGAATCACAACCACCAATACATTTTGATATCCGGAAATCAGTCGTACCCTGGAGTCATTTATATGTACCATGTGGCTTCTGAACTCCTCATGGCAACATTCAAAGGACATACTGCTGCAGTGACGTGTCTCTGTACAAGTCACGATGGAAAGTTCTTCGTTAGTACATCAGCTGATAAGACTGTGAAGACTTGGTCCTTCATTTCGGTGAGTCTGGATACCGTTGACCTATTCGATTGTTTTATTCTAGAACGAGGAGACAAGTACATTAACTCATCATACAGCAAAAGTCACTTGTGCCATTCTGACAACCGACGATGAGTACCTGATAACTGCTTCAGCTGATTCCTCTGCGAAGATGATCAAAATGGAAACAGGAGAAGTTGTGAGATCTTTCAACGATCATACTGGCTCCGTGGTATCTCTTCAATTGACATCGAACAACAATTTTTTGATAACCGGATCCGGAGATTTTGTAGTGCAGATGTGGGATGTATCTAATGGAAAATGCATTTCAAGAATGGGCGGACTGATGGCACCTGTTAGCACATTGGCTATCACATCGTAAGAATCGCAAATCTAATGTTTCAAACTTCAAATGTTTCAGAAACGATGCATTTGTTGTGGTGGCTTGTGAAGATGAGACTCTGAAGGTGTTTAGTACTGTCGGAGGTCAAGAACTGCACGAACTGATGGGTCACGAAGGAAAAGTGAACTCTTTGGTGTGTGCTCAAGACGATTGTCAGCTGTTCGCTGCAACAAAGTCAAAGATCTTCTGCTACGACATTCATAACGGACAGATGATCGATGTGTTAGATGTCCAACAGCCTTTCCCAATTTGCAGTTTGAAGGTTGTTCTGTCTCTGAGACTACTTGTTTCTGACCTTGTCACCTTCCAGATATCATCAGACAATTACTTCTTGATCTCCGCGTGCGGGCCAAAGGTCACTGTTTGGAATGTGCAGAAGAGGAATCTAGATGCACATGACATCCCAGTTGATAAGGAAGGATTCCTGACAGCTGTCGCTCTTTCCAACGATGATAAGTATGCTGCTTGTGGAACGTACAATGGAATTGTGGCACTCTGGGACTTGGAGATTTGTCAGTGTATATTCACGACTGTTCAGGGAAGAGGGGATCCCGTGACGTGTCTTCGGTATTCACTTGACAGTCAACAATGCATATCTGGAAACCGAACTGGCAGTATTCTTGTGTTGGATGCACAGAACGGTGGAATTATCAGAGAGCTTTTTGTCAGTTTTAGTTGTACTTTACAGCTTGGTATAACCCTAAAGTTTCAGATGCACAGTAGCGAAGTTCAGTCGATAATGTCTCTGGTGAACAACAAAATGATCTCGTGTGACGTTGAAGGTAAAATGGTTGTTTGGGAACTGTTCGGAGACGATGACACCCCGGAAATGGTTGCTACAGGAGTCAAACCACCCATTTTCGTTCCCCCATCTGGAAAAATCATGGTTGGGCACTGCTCTGTTTCCAACAAAGAGTGCGTTTCCGTCTTGAAACACATCAGATTTTTTTTTCAGTATGAAAGTGTGGGCGTTTCCCGAAGAAGGGCCCCCGGTTATACGTGCGAAGCTAAATCACACGGCGGAAATCACCTGCTTCGCCACTTCACCGAAAGGAGGAAATATCATTGCAACGGGATCTCGAGATTTCTCTTTGAAGATTTGGCAGATTGATAAGGGCTTCTTGACTCAAATACTTGTTGGACATGAGAATGTGGTGACATGCTGCTGCATCTCATTTGATGAAAGACTCGTGGTTTCTGGAGCGAGGGATGAGAAAATGATTGTGTGGAATGTGCAAAGTGGAGAAAACATTTGTCAGGTGAACACCAGTGCTCCGATTACGTCGATCTCGATGACCGGGGATTCTACAGTTGTCTTTTCAAGTAAGCAAACTTCCGAGTGAGTAAAACTGAATTGAATTCTTTCAGCAACCGAAGATGGATGGGTTGAGACATGGTCCACAACCAAAGGAAAGCTTCTCTCAACCTTCAATGCTCATCGTCCCATCAAGAAACTGATCAACTCGTACGAGTCTCACAGAATGCTTCTTCTACTGGAGAACTGTGCCCAACTTCCCATTCTCTGTCTACACAACACCCCAGCTGCTGGAATGGAAGCAACAAGACGAAGGAGTGCAAGAGCACAGTCTGTCTCCAGTGCTTCCAACGAACCGGTTGCCTCCACGGGATCCGGGGAGGTGAAGAAGGATCCGTCTTCATCTTCGAATAATGGTGGAAACGGACCAACGGCTTCTCGTCCAAGTGCCCCAAAACCAACATTCGACATGCTAGAACGGAGCAAAAGCAGGACGTCTTTGATTGAAAAGGTTTTCTCTAGAATTGTTCCCAACAAGTTTTGAACCTCACTTACTCCAGGATCGGCCAACAACGCTGACCACTTCGAACGCGCCGCCACCCCAAAAGTCTAATATGTGTACTATACTCTGACATCTATTCGTTCCTTCATTCCCTTTTCTCTCAATGGTTGTCGATATCTCAGTCTTCTTTTAACTTATCCGAACATGTGTATGATCTCATTTTCATTTCATGATGCTAGTCGTTTCTGTTGTGACTTGTACCTATGAACAACTACATTTGAGTGCGTCTTTCCCAGAATCCAATTTGCTAACCCGTTGGGGTTGATTAGGTTTCAATAAGATTACAATTCTGGAGCTTGACGTATTCCGGATTGACCACACAAAGCCTGCTAACTAAAAAAAGAATTTGAACGTTTCTTTATTGGATTCAATGATCCCCTCAAAGGGTTGTCGCGGGGAAAACATTAACATCCTTCTCAATAAAACTGCTTGAAGAGTGCGTCGCCCGACTGACAGGTCATCCATTTTGATCGGATGATTCGATAAGGAACGGCGGAGAATTGATGCTAATTAATGTATTCAAAACATATTGGATTCCTAATGAACAAGTGGAACACGGTAACAGACACTTACTCACCCAGAGGTGTCAACAATGATATGTGTATTGGCTCTAGACGGACTGCAGCTTTCCTGGAAACCAAAAACGATGCAATTATTCAGGTTAAAACGCTAGACTTCGTTCAGCTGTATGTCGCTTAGAAAAAAAGAACATTTCCTACCTCACTTTACACCGATACAGTCGTAACCTTCTGTAGATAGATGCTTCTCCGTTCAAAAACCAACATCCCACGGATCTGGTCTTGATCTAAAAGAAGAAGATATTTCAGACTGGCTACAATCATAACACAAAAACAAGATGATAAACTAATTAGCAGTTTGCCTCGAGTCCTTTGTGTTATTCAAGGAGAGAACTTGAGCTGATCAGTCTCTGTCTTCTCCATTCTTCTTCTTCGACACCACCTTCTTGTCACTTTTTCTTCGCCACGCAACTCATTCTAATCAAGTTTCCGGCACTTGCTCCTTGCTCCCTTATTCTCTTACCACCTACCAGACACATTCCTTCTGACGATCAGTAATGCCGTCCATCTACTGGATCGTCATCAACGTCGTCGATGTTCTTGCTATCGTCTTCAATGCCTTCCTCATCTACTTGGCTCTCTACCGTACTCCCAAGATGGTCCGGACATACACTACACTCATCATCAACTTGGCATTCACTGATTGTTGTTCGGCGTTTCTCAACTTTTTCGTTCAACAAAGAATGATTCCCACGGGGTTCACGATAGGTTATGTTTCAAACGGATGGTGCAGACTATTCGATTACAAAGTCTGTTATTTGAGGTGTGTTCCTTTGAGAGAGTTCCTTCTGACTTGAACTTTTCAGTCACAACTTGATGGCTCACTTCATCGTCCACTCTAATTACTCTCTTCTCCTCTCCTTTGGGTATCGATACTACATCCTCCAAAAACCGGAACCACAGCGGAAAACGGTGTTATCTGTTCTTGCAATTGCATATTTCCCTTCTCTCATGCAGCTGGTAATTGCTGAATTGAACTCTAGCTTTTAATCCCCATTTTCAGATTCTCTACCAATTTGCAGAATCAGATCCATCAGAGATCATTGCTGTTCTTGTTGCAGACCATCCAGAGTACGAGTTCACAAACATGACAGTTAGTGGTGTTGCAGACATCCGGAGTGTGTTTGCTCTGTTCAAAATCCTCCAGATGACAGTCATGACCATTCCCGTATTCTCCACTATTCTGTTTCTTCGCAAGAAGATAATTGATCGATTATTGTTCAGAGGGATCAACATTTCCCTAAGCACAAAGAGTCTGCACTCCCAGCTGCTCATGGTCTGTTCTTTTTTCCATCCATCTGTGAGAATGTCATTCATTCCAGGCTCTCACCTACCAAGCCCTCCTTCCAACACTCTACTCGATCAGTGTTGTCATGTACATTCTCGAGCAATCTGGTCTCTACTCGTCTGTGGCTTTCGAGAACTACATCATGTCTGGTCTCGTTCTAATCCCGTTCTTTTCCCCATTCACTTCTTTTTTCTTTTTCACACCCTACAAGAGATTCATTATTGGTTTTCTACTCAAAAACTACAACAAACGACCAACAACGACATCTGAGAGTGGCCCTGCCACGTTTCCCATGTGAACGACCTTGTGTTCTTTCTGCTTTATTTAATGAAGGTGTCCACCATCTGTCAGTTTTATAGCAGGAAGAGATGTGTAAATGTAGATGCAGATGAATGCAAACGAGTCGAGCAGTCGGATGCACTCGTATCCTTCATTATAGAATACATTGTCCTCGTTTCGCCCTCCACCATCATTCGTCACCTCCACCACGGGCACCCGCCAGTCATCTCCCTCTTTCTCTTTCTCTCCCTCTCTAGATCTCTGCGGAGAATCTGCTCTGGTCTCCTTCTCTTGCCTTTATGATTCCCCCAATTGTACTCGTTGCTGTCTCTTGTATACACATTGGGGCCGCATTGTTATGACAATAAGCCCATTTTAGTCAGTTGCAATCAGTAATATACGAGTTCTTCCAAGTTCCAAAGTGGTTTCTTATCTCGAATTACTCATTTGTTTGTCCCTGTCCCTGCACACCCATTTTTTCGGTTGAATTGACTTGTGCCTCCGGGTGGGAAGGGTCGTATCGCCTTCCCAAACTGACCATTGTGACGCAGTGCGGGCGGCCGCTTCCCTCCTTGCCGCTGCCGCCGCACCGCCACATGTAGCAGCAGCGTCTGACGTTTCTCTCTGTCTATTCGATGTAATTTGTACCTTTCCGTGTGCTTGTATACTTGTGAAATACTTTATCTTTACAGAAATCGACTGCATTCCCGCTCCACGTTTGAAGTTCAAGACACTTGTAGTTTTTAGTAGTACTAGTAGAAAGATTGGAATAATATTAGAACTTTAGTCGGTGAGCTCAAAAATACGTAGAAGCAAAATATCCAGTGTTGATTTAGAAGCAGAACAGCCCAAAAAGATGGTCAGACCAACGAATGGCGAAGTGGTGTTGAAAAGGGAGCTCAGAAGCAGCTTTCTGCAAAGAGGAGCACGGAGAGCGAAGCCCACGGGTGAGTTTTATTGAGGGGAGAAAACTGTTGGAAAGTTTTTATTTTTAAATAATTGCAGTTGAATCTGCAAAACCTGCTCCTCAACTGACTGCGCTGACTAGGAAGGACAAGCAGAAGATCGACGATGCAAAGAAGATCAGATCCATCGGTCCAGCAGCCTCGAAGATCATGAAGGGGGACAAAAGGAGTGACAAGGAGCGGATGATCGTTGGGGAGTTCCTTAGCTTGATGTCCCGGAACCCGAACTTTGTGAGGGACAGCAGGAACATCAAGCTGAAATGGACCCCAACAAATCGCCAGAAGAAGAGTCGAGTGCCGAAGCTGTCCGTCAGAAAGTTTGATGTTCAGGAGATTGTAAGTTTTTGTTGTTGATTGAACAGAAATAACAGTATTCTTCAGCGGAAGGCAATGGAGATTATGAGGAAGGAAGTGCGCAAAACGACACGGACTCTAGAAGAAAAGGCGAAAGAAGTCAAGAAGTTTGACGACCACAAAGCCATCATCTCGGCAGAGGAGCAGTTCAGGAGAAGAATCAGCGAGGATCTGCAGTTTGATTCCTGGAAGAGAGAGTTGCAGTTGTACTGCACCGATCATCTCTTAAAAAAGATCATCGATAGAATGCATGCAAACATGACATTCAAGTCAACGATCAGAAAAGAAGAAGGACAACTTGATGAGTGAGTTTCTTTCAAGAACCATATGCTCATGAATTTCTTCTATAAGGGAACACATTCCATACGCTCTGGACTGCAGCTACACACCACCGTCATCAAGAATTCTAGTTATGGAAAACCTGACCGGAAACTCAGATGACATCATCCCAGTCTATTCGGATCTGCCTGGAGAAACGAAAGAAAACTTCGAGATCTCGAAGACACTGCTCTACACCTATGGATATCGGAATTTGATATCCACAGCTGTGGAGAAGAAGTTGAAAAAATTCAATCAACTGTCGAAAGAAGTAAGCCAACAGTACGGAAGATAACACTGTAAACTTCCATTTCAGATCAAGTGTAATTGCTGCTCGACAGAGCCAATGGTCCCGTGCTGGGCGAATCCAGATTGCGACTGCAGCAAAGTGGCGAAGGCGCTGAGGAAGGGAGAAACCAAGTGGATCGTGAGTTGATTCTGAGTTTACTTTAGCTGAACTGACTTTACTTCCAGACACCATTCGGAGCCGCTGAACCTGAGAAGCTCCACTACTACTGTTCCGTCGACTTCTCTTGCTCGGAACTCTGTGGCTGCAAAGGTCAATGCACGAACAACTCCTTGCTCACCATCGGAAAGAACTTGTTCCAATTCGAGATCTATCGACGGAACAAGATAATTGGAAACTCTGTCCGAACGATGACTATGATACCTGCAGGTGAGTCGAATTGAGCTAGACTTTCTGATCCATTCCGTTTCGTTCTCAGGATCAGTAGTCTCTGAGTTCGTCGGAGAGCTTGAGTGCTTTTCGAAGTTTGCCGAGAAGGACAACGATTTCACATACACGGTGATCCAAAACGACGAAGAGCTAGCAAAGAAATTGGATTACGCCTTGAAAGGATGCCCTGAAGCCCGTTGGAACCGGCAAATTCGCGTTGAACTTGAAGCGTTGCTCGAAGACAACTTCATGATAAATCCCAAACACTACGGAAATGTCTCCCGGACATTCGGGCACAGCTGTGCCCATAATCTCGTGCCAGCTCGTGTTTTCCAAAAAGGATTCTCGCCGGCGAACGTGCGGTTGATCCTCGTGGCACTGCATGATATCTTCCCCGGATCAGAGGTACATAGCTTTGAAGTTTAATCAATAGAATATCCTATTTTCTTTCAGCTTTCCATCGACTATGGCGACATCTACATGGGAGGTAGCCTGGAAAAGAAGTGTCTTTGCGGAGCTCTGCCGTGTATCAGCAATCCTTCGAAACCGATACTGGACAAGGACCAAGTAAGTTTTCCTGTACTTTTACTTTGAAAGAAAACATTTGGAATTTCAGTTGAAGACCTGGGCGATGGTCCGCCACGAGAATTCGTTGGTCCAGTTTCGCGACAAAGTGTCCAGTGCAGTTGACAAGAAGAGGTTCTCCTAGACGGTTCCAGAAGGTTTTCCATCTTTCATTTTCACCCATTCTGTATCATGTTCCACGCCATCTCACATATCATATTTCTAGTCATGTTTCTCTTCTTTTGATTACTCATTTTTCTGGCTTTATCGTTCCGTTAAATCTCGTTGACAAGACTGCTCATTCATGACACTACTCCCTTCATATTTCGACTGAATCCGTATCTTTCTGCTTTCATATGCACCATCCCTATTGTCTTAATCTTTACTTTATTCACATTGCTTCTACTGATCTTCCCGATGCTTCAATTGTTCATAAACTGTACATATCATGTATTATGTCATTGATTCCCAAAAATTTGAGCTTTCGGTCTTCCCAACGTTCTCTTTCTCTGCTTAATAAACCCATTCATAACTTATACTTCACCGCCATTCTTCTCTCTTCTACATCCAAAATTTCGTCTCGAGAAGGAACAACTGGGAGATGTGTCAGCCATCGGAACTTTAGGAAGAATCTGAAACAGCTGGTTTCTTTTCATAGAGAATCAATCAATTCACCTATTCACATAACGTGGAAGTGCAAACCCGTCATGTTCCACGGGTATTTCCTCATCATCATCGTAGTTTCGGAACCCGCGTTGTTCTCTGGTGGCTCCTGGAGTGATGTTGTCCAATGTGAATGCAATCACTCCTCCTATGAGCATTCTGATTGTTAGCAGAGTTCCAAACACGTTGTCCACCGTTTTGTTGCCAGTTTTCAGAGGATTGTTTTCGAAATGTAAAGCCACTGTCAGCCCCATGATGATAGCGATTCCCATGATTGTAAGGTTCCTCGAAAGACGCAAGTCGACAGTCTGAGACAACAATCTTCAGATTAGTTCTGTGACCTTATAATTACTGTTAAATTCCGTAGCATGACACCGTTGACCATGCAAATTCCAATAGCAAGAACACCTCCAATAACTGGTTCGGGAATCATAGCAAGAACAGCTGAGAACTTCGAAAAGATTCCCGCGATTAGAAGAAACAGTCCAGCAACTTGCATTGTGATCCGACTCGCCACTTTGGTGACAGACATTATGGCAATGTTTTCTGCATATGTTGTGATTCCAGTACCGATTCCAAAAGATGAAGAGAGCATGCACCCGATACCCTCTACTACAAATCCTCTGTTCAGGTTTGAAGCAGGGATTCTTCCTTGTTTTGAAAGTTTTGTACAGAGATCTAAGAGAATAGGATAAGGGAGGAAACTATGTCAGAACATACTGTAGTCCCCGATACTTTCAATCATAGCCACGAAGCTGGAAGCGATGAAACCACAAAGAAGAGACACATCTACTGATGGAGTTCCATACTGTCCGGGAATAGGAACATGGATCCATGGAGTGTCTCGGAGAGTTTGCAAGCTTGAGTTCTGATCGGTTCTTGCTGAACTGTTCTGAGGAATTGCATTAGTGACAGTGAGAATGTAACAGATGAACCAGCCGATAGCTATTCCAATCAGATACTGAAATCAGAATGCTATTCGAAGTTTTTTCTGAATCAAGGTTACTGGAAATTGACTCAACACTTTTCTTCTAGTGACAAAGAACTTTCGTTTGTTGAAGGAATACGCTGGAAGTGGCATCTCCCATTCTTCTAGCAGCACAATGAATACAATCAGCATGAGCAACTCTCTGAACGTGATCATGCTGAATGACAGACATACATCACTTACACGATAGACATCCAGTGCAGAGCCATCTTCTGCTCAACATCTGGAACTGCGCTGATTGTTAGTAAGCTCATTATGGGGACAATCGTGATGGGACCAATGTAACGAGATAGGAATCCAATGAGACCAGTGAGTCCGAAGAGTGGCATGACGAGAACAGCCACAAGGCAACTTCCGGATATCTGGGAGGACGTTTTATGAAGCAGAGAACATAATACGGACCATCTGAAGTTTGTGCTGCCATAAGGATGTATCGGTATCCGGGTTGCACGGGTAAGTGGTTTGGAAAGTGTTGAGAACGGGAAGATAGGCGAAGGACGGACCGTGGAGAATGGCTAATCTGAGAGAGAACAGTTTAAACACTATCTGGGAACAGGAAGCAAACCTCATCCCAAAAGTGGTTTGCAAAAGAGTGGCGATACCAGAAGTGACAAAAGAAGCCGAAATGAGTTGAACCCTGGAAGCACCTCATACATCTAACATTGGTTCTCAACTCACCGTATTTCTGTCTCTTTATCTCCAGGACAAACCATATCGGATATCAAATAGGGAATGACTAGAAGCATCGAGAGACATATCATCATCTGTTGGAAGCCGAGGAGGAGGATCGTTGGGATGCTGGGCACATCGTTCACGTGATGCACGAGGTCTCCTTGCTCCTTCCGATGGCTCATTCCGACTGCAACTGTCGGAGAGTGTTATCAGTGGACTCGTAAAGGGAAATGACGGAAAACGGGTTCACAGTTACGACAGAAAAGAAGCAATTCTTGAACTTTTTATACTTTTTTATATGTTACTGATAATGGAAATAGTCGAGTTTACTTCAAGTTTCTTGGCTTCATCCTGAGAAGTATCTGGGATCGAGGACCGGTGAGAAAATTCTTCTTGGCTTGCGAGCTTCACGAATCGGCTTGAATCCGGACATTTTACTGTCTGAAAACAGTTGCTTCAACCTTTCTTCCAGTCAAGAAACTCACCCATCGCAATCGCAGTCATGGTGTTTTCAATTGCAGCACGACACGAGCTGTAATTGTCGACGAGGATCTCACTGGACTCGTCGAGACATCCGATAACTCCGTCGACGCAGTCCTCGTAAGTCTGTGCACTTCTGTCCGGTTGGAATTGAAGATAGCACACCATATGATTGTAGGCGCAGTTTGAGAGGGTCTCTGCAATGGATTTCAGTAAGACGAACAAGGTAGTTCCTTGTTACTTTTGATATCGGGACACTCTGTGTACAGTCGTTTGTAGGACTTCTTCGCGGTTTGGTTGAGCGCCGGAGTGTATTGGATGGAGTTGTCGAGGTCCGCTAGAATCATTTCTTTCTCTGGAGGACTGCATCAACTCACTTTTGTCGTTATAAGCTCTGTCGCCAATTTTTTGGACGATTCTGCATGCACCCGTTGTTAGGATATCGAAACAACCCGATGTCGTTGACCACTCGCGGGTTTTCTGAACAATTGATCTCATTTCTCTACTATGCGGATCATTCACCTCCAGACATTCGCAGAAATGCTTGTCACAGTTTGCCTGAATTCTCTGAAGTTTGTAGCAGTCATCATGAACCGCACAACACATGTTGATTTCCGCTGAAACAATCAGAGTTCGTTCACGGCTTATCCTGCATCCACAAACTGCTTCTGTCGTAGCACTGGTTTGCGATGACTTTGTAGGACATTTTCAAGTTCCAACTTGTCCCGCACTGCCACTGTTCCAAGTTCATCGGGTACATGTTCCTCGCGCTGAATTTTACTCTAAACTCCTGCTAGAAACTCTCTTCCCTACTATTTTTCATTGGTTACTCCTCTGCTGGAAATGTTCCTCGCGCTGTCTGCGAGTGTACCTCCAGTGAGAACGCAAACGGAGACGAGAAAGAGTTGCGATGCAAGATGCATGTTCATTCGAATCGAATTCAAACAATGCCCCAATCGGTTCGATTTATCCTCATTATGCCTGGGTAACCCGAGCAATTCGCGTCACACATGACCGCCCTCCAATTTCGAATGCCGTCCCGCCATCCACCCTCCTCTGTCTGTGTTCTCCACTGACACACGCTTCGTTTCTCTGGCGTCTTCTGCTCGCATCACGCACGCTCTCATTGCCCGCTGTCAGCCGCGAAAACGTTGAAAACAAATCGATACGTCGAGATGCCGAAGAAGAAGTCCGAAAATCAAGTTGCCGAAGATTTGAAGAAGAAAA
Source organism: Caenorhabditis panamensis (assembly GCA_900883565.2). NCBI lineage: Eukaryota > Metazoa > Nematoda > Chromadorea > Rhabditida > Rhabditidae > Caenorhabditis > Caenorhabditis panamensis. The sequence goes on from LR537884.1 coordinate 272,785, forward strand.
CCGCCGAGGAAGTGCACAAAAAGGTGAGTATTTTGTTTGCTCAAATCGCTCGTTTAACAGAAATCGATTATAGTTGCAAACGTTGAAAACAAAACAAGACACGATTAATGACAATCTGAAGCGTCTTCAAGAGTTCCGTGACAAAGAACCGAATCCGTATAACAAGGGAAAGGTGCGTTTTTCGATAGTCATCCGGCTCAAATTCATTGTTTTCCTGTTTCAGGCCAAAAATCTTCTTCTCGTCCAAAGTACACATCGCTCGTGTGAATCTCAAGAACAGTTCGGACGGTATGTTTTCTTTTTGTGAATAGAAGATTAAAGTAATCCGGAAATTGCAGAAAACTGCTGGAAGATGTCACTCATGCCTTCAACACCGACTATCGTGCTCAAGTGGTCACTGGAGAGCTCTGTCGCCGTGACTTGATGGAATTGTTGAAAATTCGCGGAATGCTCCTTCCTCTCTGGATTGGCTACGACGCCCCATTCCCTGGAGAATACGTCGGAGCCATTGGACCTGCCGAAGGATCAAAACTGAACGATGGAGACGCCGTGGCGGCATTCAACAGCGATGGCAACTGGATATTAGTCGACATTGTCTCGTGCCACTCAAACTCTCGATACGAGTGTCGGGATGTCGACGATGACAAGAAGAAGCTGACTGTTTTCTCACGGAGCCACCTCATTCCTCTGCCGAAATGGAAAGCGAATCCGAAATCTGACAAGCACGCTTTATTCGAGAAGAATGCAGCTGTTTTGGCACTCTACCCGCAGACAACTTGTTTCTACAAAGGTAACCACTGATCTATTTTTCTGTTTGACACATTTCTGATATTTAGGGAAAGTCGTCGCAGCTCCCACCGACTTCAGAGAGCCGTACCAAGTTTCGTTCGAAGATAGCAGCTACGCCTCTGGTTTCTGTCCTCCGATGCCCGTCGAACAGAAGTACGTCATCGCGTTCCGTGAAGTCGCCGGTCTCACTGCGTCCACCGCTCCTCGCAAGAACCACAAGAAGAAGTGAACGCCTGGGCGAACACGAATTCATTTGTAATTTTGGAATTTAAGTCAGTGCTTATTGCTTTTTTCCAATGTATTTTATATTTTTATTCTAATCCTAACAAAAAAGAACCCGGATGTTGACTTTTCCAGTTGATAAATGTACTTTTTGTCCTATAATACTGCTTTTCCATCCAATCGCACACGGATCCGTAGATTCTCAAGGTTTGGATTCGTCTTCTGAAGGTTGTCGATCCATCGTAACGCTGTGAAGTTGTCGTTTTGATAGAGGGCGCCAAGAGCAAAGATAGTTTCGTGGTCCTGTTCATGGATTGATCTGAAAACAAGAGTTCTATGCCAGAATCCATCAAAAACACGAACCGTTTCGCTTCTATCCTCTGCTTCTTCCAGTCTTCAAACCAATTCGTGTAGTCCTCATCCATCTCCTCCTTTTTGAACTCATCTAATGGTGCGAGTTTCGGACTTCCAGACAGAGTGATGTACGACACCGGATGATCTTGAACATAAACTCTTCCCGAATCGACGAATACTTCATCCCCAGTTTTCAACTCGGAAATAAGCACTTGTTGCGATGGACTTTGTGAAGTGGCAAGCCATTTGGATACGGGATCGGACGAATCGGAGAGCTTCAGAAGGGAAATCGAGGCTCCTGGGTCTCGACTCATCATCTTCAGAGCGACTCCAGCAAGTTCAGATGGAGAAAGAGTCTTTCCTGAACAGAATAGGCTATCGTCGTCAGTTATCGAATCTCACCTTCAACATGCCGCCTGTCGAGATACTTGTTAGAATGCTTCAGCTTCGGCATCCAGTATAACATTCTTTTCACTTTCTTAGTTGCAAAGTTCCATTCTCCGAATGCATTCACCATGATGTCGTGGATTTCCTTGTCAGGCTGAACACCTAAAAAGTTTCATTTGAAAAAAAAAAAAAACGGGGACAAAACGCTCACTCACCGTGCCATTCCATTTCATCGAGCACTTTGACAGCACAATTCTGTTGCTGAGGGTAGTGTAGAAAAATTTTCTGGAACACTGACTGCGGGATCATCTTGCCCTTCGGAAACACATCAAGAAGATTTTTGTAGGTATCTAGGTCCTTGTGCACTCCGTATTCTTTGATGTATTTTAGTGCCGTGTTGATGAACTCCACATGAGTACGACCTCGTTTCTCCTTGAAAGCAACTGAAAAGTGTTTTTTTTTAAATAATTTAAACAGTAAACAATTACCAATAGCTGCCATGAAAGCATCCTTGTCTCTTTTCTCAGGTTGAATTGCTTCAAACTGCTTCTCGACGTGAACCAAACTCGTTTCTCGGCTGGCAGTCGCAAGTCCTCGAAATTGACTGGAAATAACTCGATGCGCAGCGGATACCAGAACCATTTCTTTAGGAAACCTGAAATCTTGTGTAATATATTCGTTTCTATTCTGAAATCAACTGAAAAAATTTTTTTTAAGTCAAATTCAGGCAATTTCTCTACTTTTTCACCGCCTCCCGCATTTTAATGCAAGCGCGCTCCACTGCGCTGCGTAAATCGACGACTAATGTATGGAGACTACGGTATTAAAACACGCAACGAAATTGCCACTGCCGCATACACTTTTGTGCGTCGAAATATTTTTAGGAATTTGTTTTTCTTTTTCGCTTCTCCTTTTGCAGATTTTATCCATTTTTTCGCAACTTTTTCTCAAAAAATTAGAAATTTGGTTTCTCTGTGTAGTTATACACCCGGTATTCGCTTTATGTGTCGCTTTTTTTCTATTTTTGTGCACTCCGCAGCCGATTTCTCATTCTTTTTTCATTGCAGGGTTAAAACATGCCAACCAAGGCTCTTGGAGAGACTCTTAACGAGTATGTCGTCGTTGGACGCAAGATCCCGACCGAGAAGGAGCCGGTGACTCCAATCTGGAAGATGCAAATCTTCGCCACCAACCACGTTATCGCCAAGTCGCGATTCTGGTACTTCGTCTCCATGCTCCGCCGTGTGAAGAAGGCCAACGGAGAGATCCTCTCGATCAAGCAGGTATGTCACTCATTTTCGTGGCTGGAATCGAAATTCTGTCTTCCAGGTCTTCGAGAAGAACCCAGGAACCGTCAAGAACTACGGAGTGTGGCTCAAGTACGATTCCCGTACCGGACACCACAACATGTACCGCGAGTACCGTGACACCACCGTCGCCGGAGCCGTCACCCAGTGCTACCGTGACATGGGAGCCCGTCATCGTGCCCAAGCCGACCGTATCCACATCCTCAAGGTCCAGACCATCAAGGCCGAGGACACCAAGCGTGCCGGAATCAAGATGTTCCACGACTCCAAGATCCGCTTCCCACTCCCGCACCGTGTCACCAAGAGAAAGAACCTCAACGTCTTCACCACGGCTCGCGTCAACACCCACTTCGCCTAAGTTGTGGATTCTTGTTATTTGTTACAATAAATTGTTGCAAACATCTCTTTCTTACTGACAATGTTCTACGATGTCCTTTGGGTTGCGATTACCCTTTTCATTCTTGTTCCGCCTTTTCTCTTTTGCCTTTTCTTCGGAATCAGCATTTTCGTAGCCGAGTTGTGAGCTTCTTTCGGGTTCTGAGGAGACCAATTGACCGCTTTTTAGAGTTTGGTCGCTTGGTGACTTCTACCGATAAAAAGTACATTGTGGTGATGATATCACCCCCTTTTGCCCGCATTTGTCAAAGTTTCCGTCCATGAAAGACCGCCTGTCTGCAATGTTCTCTGGCCCTTTTCTCCTATCATCTGCGTCTATTCACCGCCCACAACTCGGCGCGTACCCCCGTTTCTCTGTTTGCTATTGCATCACGGGCGGTTCGGTTGGCGCGGCCTCATTCATTCCTCGTCTCCTAGACTCTTTTCCCGTGTATTCTTATTCATATTTCGATTTTCAGGGTTCATCATGGCCGATATCCCAGCCGGAGATTACGAGAAAGGAAAGAAGGTGTACAAGCAGAGATGCTTGCAGTGCCACGTCGTTGACTCGACCGCCACCAAGACCGGACCAACTCTTTATGGAGTCATCGGACGTACTTCCGGAACCGTCGCTGGATTCGACTACTCTGCTGCCAACAAGAGCAAGGTTTGTAGTCAAATATCTGTTGACAATTCACAATTTTCTGTTTGCAGGGAGTCGTCTGGACTCGCGAGACTCTCTTCGAGTACCTCCTGAACCCAAAGAAGTACATCCCAGGAACCAAGATGGTCTTCGCTGGACTCAAGAAGGCCGACGAGCGTGCTGATCTGATCAAGTACATCGAGGTCGAATGCTCCAAGCCACTCGCCTAAATTATCGCAATGTTCTCGCCTAGCTTGTCCGTCACTCTCATAGTTAGGCAGTTTTCGATTGTTTTACTTTTACCTTGCACTAATTTGTGAAGTCTCATCATTAGTCGCAATAATATACGTCAATTGGGAAAATAAATTGTTTTCCTCTACACCCATTCGTTCTCGTTCGGGCGCATCTGCCAGGGGGGCCAAGTGCTCGGGTACCATAGCAACCAGGAGAGGTCACAGCTCGCGGAGCATTCGAACGTCTTCACAAATGTCCCTGTGGACTCTTCTGTTTCTTCCTTGTATTCTTTCTGTCAGGAAGCCAGATGTATGCTTTCCGTCAGTTGTTCGTCACAGAATCGATTCCGTGTTCCCGACTGCTCGACTCTTTTGTGTTTCCAAACAGAATGGTTCGTTTTCGATTGGATATTTGTTCGGAAAACTAAAAATGATGCAAATTCAGATGATCTAGAGTATCAAAAAATAGAAATAGTGCAAGATGAGGAACAGTGGAACGAGTATTCCAAGTCAAGGTGGAGGAATATTGCATTGGAGACTGAAGAGAAGCAAAACTCATCCACCAACTTGCTCATTTTCCGCGGGTCTTCTGGTCCTCGATTCTTCAAACTCCCCGCTGCAATCTCTGTGTCAGACTTCTGCCAGGGTACCCAAAACGTGGAGATCAACAGAAACCTAACCATCCGATGCAAACCACTTGCCACTACAGACATCCTCTCTCAATGCACCGAAAACAACTTTCTCAGTGCTCTGGCTCTTTTCGGAAACGGAGAGTTCATTCAGAGACATGAAAACGAAACTGTCGAAGTGGATAGGATTGCCCCGGAGCAATTGAGAGCTCCAGTGTGGGATGGATCCACGTGCATCGGAGTAGTTCAGTCCGCTCATCTCGTGTTTGTCCTGAATAACACTGAAATCATTGGAGTTCAGACACACGTGGATTATGAGAATCTTCCGGGAAATGTGGATAACAAGTGGTTTGAGCAGACGTTCTTGGTGGAATTCGTTTCTTGGGAACACCTGAAAAAGACGGCAGAAGATGAAGGAACAACTGGAAACAAGACAGAAACAGGAATAGGGTATCTGGTGGAGGGACAAGTATTACGATCACAAGGTGAGGTCTTACACTGATCCAACATTATCTATCCGTTTTCCAGACTCCATGCCAGTTCCCTTCGCAGTCCCATCATTCGGACACTGTTACTCTGGAGCAGTTCCACCCTCCCCTGTTCTCTTCCTCCGTCCCATGTCTTCTGTATGCACAATCCCTACAATTAGTTGTGAAGATGCTCGAGCCAAAGCCAGATCATTCTACGACCAGGCATATCCATCCGAGTTCTTTTCTGCCCCATCGGAAGATGCTCATCCAGCTAGAGTGAGCAGAGTGAATGTCACATGGGATCAGTCCACTCCGTCTTCTTCCACTTGTCGTCTCCCAGTCTCTTCCCTTCTTCAGATCTACCATTCGAAACAAGGATCCACGAAGAACTTTAGAGATCTGATAGTGGCTGGTAATGTGCAACTGCTTCTTGATGACGTACGTGCTTCTAATCTTCAGAATGGTCCATCTGAATCTGTTCTTTCCAGATCAACTACTTTCCGGGACAGGAGATTCGAATGCCTCTGGCCATAACTTTTACAGATGTCACTCCACCTCCAAAATCTATTTTTGCCTCTTTGCCCTATTTTGATATTCGGTTACCTCATGATTTTTTCTACCCATTCATCAGCAGCTTGGCAGTGTTCAGGTCACCTCTGTTCGTAGTTGTTTCTGTTTTGAGTGTTCTATTATAAATATTCAGTTGTATAACTTGACTTAAACCCTATTCCAGAGTACATATCTCCCATGATACATCCTGAATAACTTTCTTGATTCCTTCTGCAGTTTTCTTCAGAGATACCGAGAAAGCTCTGCTCATCGAGCTCGATTCACATAAAAAAATAAACAAGGCGCAGTACGACACTCCACTCGAACGGGTTCACTGACGCATTTCTCTTCAAAATTGCATGATGGCGCTTTTCTCGTGCCTTTTTTCAGTTATTTTCTACTTTTTTCCAGAAATTCCAAGTCCTTTTTCATTTTTCCAGCAACTAAAACTTATCTGAAAAACAGTAAAATCAAATTCAGGGTATTTCGCTGCACAAAAAATGGAAGAGTACACCAGAGAGCCATGGTAAATCATTCCATTTTCTCTCGTATATCAATAAACCTCTGCTTTCAGCCCATACCGTATCGGAGATGATATCGGATCAGCATTCGCGATGGGTCTCGTCGGAGGATCTATTTTCCAAGCTTTCGGAGGTTACAAAAATGCTGCAAAGGGACAGAAACTCGTCGGAATGATGCGTGAAGTCAGAATGAGAAGCACACTGACAGGAGTCCAGTTCGCCGCTTGGGGAGGCATGTTCAGTACGATTGATTGCTGCCTCGTCGCTATTCGCAAGAAGGTTGGTTCTCGAAATCTCAATTCTTAATGCAAATGATTTTTCAGGAAGACCCCATCAACTCGATCGTATCCGGAGGACTCACAGGAGCCCTTCTGGCTATTCGTTCAGGACCAAAGGTGTGGGATTTCTATGGAAAATATAACCGTGAAAGTTTTAGGTGATGGCCGGCAGTGCAATTCTCGGATCAGTAATCCTCGCGATGATCGAAGGAGTCGGATTGGTGACTACCCGGTGGATGGGAGCTATGATGGATCCAACACAGCCACCGGTTTGTTTCTCAGTTGGGATTCCCGAGAAACCATTTCCTGTTTTTCAGCCAGAAGCCCTCGACGACCCTCGCAGTCTCGGACAGAAGAGTCAAGCAGAGCCAGGAATCGACCAGTCCCGACCATTCGGAATCCCCACCGGCCTGCCAAACCTCTCTTAGATTCTCTATCACTTCCCCTCTCATTGTTTCCCCCTATCTCCTCTTTATCCCTTTCGGTGATCACCTGATTACACATTTTGCTTAGGAACTTGGTTATTTACCATTAGTCAGATCATCCTAGTTGTATTGTTCTGTTGATGTTTATCACGGTTCGAATCTCCCACGATTCGCAAAATCGACAACCCCAAAAACTTCCGTCGGCTTCGTTACGATGCCAGTTTCAGATCCGAATGGGTGCCCGGCATCTCCCCCTCTCACTGTTTCATTTACCATTTCTTTCCTCCCTTATAACGTCCTCCAAAATCTCTTCCATTTACTGTCCTTTTTTATAAAAGTGTTGCTTATTAGATCACCGAATTTTACTTATCCTTTTTTCCGGTCGCAAAGTGCAAGAAAGCTTCAGAGTATATATGAAAAAAATCAAAAGAACTAAAGTGAGTGAAGCTAAATATTTCAGGAGAACTTGTACATTCTCCACGTCAATGCGACGAGCTGTTACGAAACTGTCAGAGAACCGGATTCTGTAAGGGTTTGTGAGTGATTAGAAATATCCGAATGCGCCTAAATAACTGCAATTTGCACCTCTCACCGACTCAAATTACTAATAACTCGTTATCAATAACCTTCTTTTCACGCAGTTTCTTTTCAGATTCTCTCATCGTTTCTTCGCGACCAGCAGTCAATTGAAAGATAGCAACGAGGATCTTTTGGAGAGTATCAAACAACAAATCGCTCGGAATCGACGCATTCTGCAGAGTCATTCGGCATCCCATCTGAAGTAAGGTTTGCGACATGTTTGCAACAGATTTCGCAACTATTCACAATCTTATTTTTCCGCTCTCCTTCTTCAAAACATCACAATCTCATTATTTTCCCTTACAGAGCCCGTGAAATCAACGCATCGCTCTCGAACCTCAAGCAATCCATGGCGTCGGTGCAGAAGAAACAGAAGGCAGCCCATGAGCCGCCTGCCAACTCGATTGTCAACATCCCCAGTCAAGTTTCCATTGAAGTTCTTGGCAATGGAACTGGTCTACTGCGTGCCTGCTTCATTCTCCGAACACCCCTGAAGACGTACATGTTCAACTGTCCGGAGAATGCATGCCGATTCCTGTGGCAATTGAGAATCCGCAGTTCCAGTGTCGTCGATCTCTTCATCACCTCGGCTAACTGGGACAACATTGCCGGAATCTCGTCAATTCTACTTTCGAAGGAATCGAATGCGATGTCGACTCGACTGCACGGAGCCATGAACATCAAACACTTCCTAGAGTGCATCCGTCCGTTTCAAGATTCTGACTTCGGAAACTGTAAGTACCCGTCGCAAGTGGAAGAGAGACCGTACACGATGGAGAACTACGAAGACGCCGGCTTGAAAGTATCTTACATTCCACTCAGTCCACCGTTGGATTTCGAGAATAAGAAGAAAGATAGCAAAGTGAATGACGTGGACATTGCGTTTCTGATCGAGATGAAAGAGGCGGCACGCAGAATCGATGCAGTTAAACTGATGGAGTTGAAAGTTCCGAAAGGTCCGTTGATTGGAAAATTGAAGAGTGGAGAAGCAGTGACACTCCCGGACGGACGAACTATTCAACCGGATCAGGTGTTCTCAACGACGAAGGTTGATGGAGACAAGCCGATGTTGTTGGTGGCGGAGTGCAGTACGGAGGCTCATGTGAGAGCACTTCTCGATTCAACTGCAATCCAGCCTTTCTTGACAGGAGAGAAACATTTGGATTATGTAAGTGAACTCTCTCCACCGATGGGAGATTCAAAATGAATGTTTCAGATGGTTCATTTGAGTTCTGATGCTGTCGTTCACTCCAAGACGTACAAGGAACTTATGAGCAAATTGAACTCTCCGAATACGACACACTTGCTGCTAAACAATGGAAACCCTGTGATTCCTGCAGTTGAAAGTGTTTACAAGTGAGTTCTTCAATGATTCCCTTCTAGATCAAACTCAAATCCTTCCAGACACACCCGCCTTCTCCGATCCATTGCTCCATCTTTGTTCCCTGCTCTGCATCCGCTCGACTGGAGTGGAATTATCACTCAGAATGAAGAATTGGCACAGGATGATGGTCAATTCGTTCGTGTCGCTCCGATGCAAAGATACTGGATGAGGAAGGGCAGTTCGGCTAACGAGGATCCGATCGTCAACAATCTGCTCAATTCGCAATCGGAACTCTCCCAAAAGGCCGTCGAGCTGGTTGCAAAGTTCCGGGAAATTGAGGCGACGATTCCGATGGATTGCGAATTCCCGAAAGTGACCTTCTTCGGAACGTCTTCCGCAGTCCCATCGAAGTATCGAAATGTAACTGGATATCTTGTGGAAGCATCGGAAGAGAGTGCTTTGTTGGTCGATGTTGGAGAAGGAACCTACGGACAGATGAGAGCAGTATTCGGAGAGGAAGGATGTCGTCGTTTCCTCATCAACCTGCATTGCGTCCTCGTCACTCATGCTCACCAAGACCATATGAACGGACTCTACACGATCGTCGCCAGAAGAAAAGAAGCTTTTGAAGCACTCGGAATTCCTTATCGCCCGCTGGTCCTCATCTGCAATCGAAACGTCCTGAAGCCACTGAAGACCTACTCGATCTGCTTCGAAAACATTGAGAATCTTCTGGACATTGTCGACATCTCTAGACACCCGCTGACACCACCGGCAAGTCCCAATGGGCCACCGGGAAAGAGACCGAGACTGCCGAGTCCACATCTCCCACCGAGCAGAGATGTTCTGGCCGATATGCCTGAAAGTTTTGACAAAAACTTGTGGAAGCTGGAAGAACTGAAAGCAGTTCAAGTGCACCACACACGAATGGCGAACGGATTCGTGATGCGGGTAGCCGGGAAGAGAATAGTTTTCTCGGGAGACACGAAGCCATGTGATTTGCTGGTCGAAGAGGGACAAGATGCGGATTTGCTGATTCACGAATCAACTTTTGAAGATGGACACGAGGTAAAATGGATAGAAAACTGACTGATCTAACAATTGATTTCAGGCTGATGCGATGCGAAAACGGCACTCGACGATGGGTCAAGCAGTGGATGTTGGGAAGCGGATGAAGGCGAAGAACGTCATTCTGACTCACTTCAGTGCCAGATATCCGAAGGTGCCAGTGCTCCCCGAATACCTCGACCAGCTGAACATCGGAGTGGCCATGGACATGCTCAGAGTCAGATTTGATCATCTGCCACTTGTCTCTAAACTCCTTCCCGTCTACAGGTACACATATTTCTCGAAAGTCTGTTCATCCAATGATTTCAGAGAGGTATTCGTGGCGGAGCTATTCGAGCTGACTATAAAGAAAGAGCAGAGAGAACTGAAGAGCAAGGAGAGTGCAGATGGTACGAATTCGAACTCAAGTCACAAGAAAGGACAGAAACGGGCGGTCCGAACGGATTAAACTTTCAAACATTCAAACTTTCAGTTATTCACGTTGTTCTTTTTGTTGTTGTTACACTTTTTGTTGTCTGAATTATGAAGAAACCATTCCATTCTCCCCCATGATTTCCCAAATTCCTTTCGTCGGAACGAATTATCTTCGGGTTTTGCTGGCGCCTGCCAGCCTCCCCTCAACTATCGAATTACCACTTGTCTTGTTGCTTTGTAAAAGTTTCCGTGCAGTTTCTTGAGTTTGCTGACTGGAAACACGGAAAGAGTGTTGTCACCTGATTTGTACAGAAGAACCCAGCCCGAACCGGGCAGAATTCTGTCAATTAGACTAATTCAAACAGGTTTCCCACTTTAGCTCTATGAAAAGAACGACTATTTGTTGTTTGAAGACAGTCTACATTTTGAACTTCTTTCCCTTCTCCACGTTTTCTTTCGTTGCGAATTGTTGTGTTTCTGAGTGGAAATTTGTTGAAATCCGTTAGCGGCAAATTTCAAAATTCGAATTCGCGGTAAAATTTGGCGGTAAGTGCTATAGGGCGCGCTTGCATTTGAGCATGCTGCGAATTTTTTCCGCTCATTTTCCGTTTTTGTTTGCTCCCCGGTCGGTGATTGAACGGACAGGGTCTCTCAATCAGACAACACTCGCCTCCTTCAACCTAAGCTGTCTCCTTTTATCATTCCGCGCACGCTCTCTCTTTTACATAAACGATTTCATAAGATATCTCGTATTGCAGGCAATATGAGCGACGATGAGACGTTGGCCGACGTCCGGATAGTTCTCGTCGGCGACGAAGGATGCGGCAAGACGTCGTTGGTGATGAGTCTTCTGGAGGACGAGTGGGTCGACTCGGTTCCCCGACGTCTCGACAGGTATTATCAAAGATCTTGAGCATAGCCGGAAATTCAAATTCAGAGTGCTGATTCCGGCAGATGTCACACCGGAGAACGTCACGACCAGCATTGTTGACTTGTCGGTTAAGGATGAAGGTTTGTTATTCAGCTACACTTTTGCAAATCAATATCATTCGTTTAGACGATAACTGGTTGATAGCTGAACTGCGTCACGCGAACGTCATCTGTGTTGTCTACTCGGTTACCGATGAGAAGACTGTCGACGGCATCCAGTCAAAGTAAGTGTTTTCACAGTTCGTAAGATTAATCTGAGTCTTTTGCAGATGGCTCCCACTCATTCGCTCGGCGTTCGGAGAGTACCACGAGACACCAGTGATTTTGGTTGGCAACAAATCGGATGGGACGGCTAACAACACTGATAAGGTATCACTGAACTACCGAAATTATTGCATTTACTCCTTCGTTTTAGATACTGCCGATCATGGAAGCCAACACGGAGGTGGAAACATGTGTGGAGTGTTCGGCCAGAACCATGAAGAACGTCTCGGAGATCTTCTACTACGCCCAGAAAGCCGTGATTTACCCGACACGGCCATTGTACGACGCGGACACCAAACAGTTGACGGATCGCGCTCGGAAAGCGCTGATTCGAGTGTTCAAGGTGTGCCCGACTAGATTTTCTGTGCTGAACTGTTGTCTTTTCAGATTTGTGATCGGGACAACGATGGATATTTGAGCGATACCGAGCTGAATGACTTCCAGAAACTGTGCTTCGGGATCCCGCTCACTTCGACGGCACTGGAAGATGTGAAGAGAGCAGTGGCCGACGGTTGTCCCGATGGTGTCGCGTGCGATGCTCTGATGCTTTCCGGATTTCTCTACTTGCATCTGCTGTTCATAGAACGAGGAAGACATGAGACGACGTGGGCCGTTCTGCGAAAATTTGGCTACGAGACCAATCTGAAGTTGGCTGAGGACTACCTCTACCCAAGAATTGTCGTTCCAGTCGGTTGTTCCACCGAATTGTCTCCGGAAGGCACCCAGTTCGTGTCTGCACTGTTCGAGAAGTATGATGAGGACAAGGATGGATGTCTGTCGCCGAGTGAGCTTCAGAATCTGTTTTCTGTCTGCCCAGCTCCAGTTATTACGAAAGATGTGAGTTGTCACCTTCCTGCATGATGCTTCAATTACGATTTCAGACCATTCTGGCATTGGAGACAAACCAACGAGGCTGGCTGACCTACAACGGATACATGGCATACTGGAACATGACGACTCTCATCAACCTGACACAGACATTTGAACAACTCGCATATCTCGGTTTCCCGGTTGGCAGAAGCGGGCCCGGAAGAGCCGGCAACACGCTCGACTCGATCCGTGTCACCCGCGAAAGGAAAAAGGATCTAGAGAATCGCGGAACGGATCGGAAAGTGTTCCAGTGTCTGGTCGTCGGAGCGAAGGATGCCGGAAAGACCGTCTTCATGCAGTCGTTTGCCGGAAGAGGCATGACAGACGTGGCGCAGATCGGAAGACGTCACTCGCCGTTTGTCATCAATCGAGTGAAGGTGAAGGAAGAAAGCAAGTACATGTTGCTCCGTGAGGTGGATGTACTCTCACCCCAAGACGCCCTCGGATCTGGAGAGACTTCTGCTGACGTGGTCGCTTTCCTGTACGACATCTCCAACCCAGACTCCTTCGCATTCTGTGCTACCGTCTATCAGAAGTATTTCTACAGGTATGCAACTGGTTCTCGGATGAGGTTCAAATTACAATTTTTCAGAACAAAAACGCCATGTGTGATGATTGCCACCAAAGTCGAGAGAGAAGAAGTTGATCAACGATGGGAGATTCCACCAGAAGAATTCTGCAGACAGTTCGAATTGCCCAATCCAATCAAGTTCTCAAACTCTAATGTATGTTCCGTGTCCTCAATGCCCAGTTTCTCATCAAGTCGTTTTTTCAGATCGGACAGTCCACTTCTCCAATCTTCGAACAGCTCGCCACAATGGCAGTCTATCCGCATCTCCGCCGTCTCTACTTCCTCCACGACTCGAATCTTCTCTCCAAAATCACATTTGGTGCCGCCATAGTAGCCCTAGCCGGTTTTCTAGTCCTGAAGAACTTGTAGATCTTATTTGTATTCCCCAGTCTTTTTACGCAGTTCCGTATTGGTGCTCTCTCTCTGTTTTTATTTATTCCCCCCGGGTCGCACGTAATTCTTCTTCTCTAGGTTTCATCATTATTCGGAACTTTCCCTCCCAGTGTAATCTTCACTTCGGAGGCGACTTCTTCTTCTCTCTGTGCTCATTCATTTTTTTTTGTACTCATTTTCCCGTATTTCTATAAACTTTCGTTCTTTTAGTGGTTGCTTGTTGTCTCTACTGTTGCAATTCTTCGGTTATAACTTCCATTACAACACTATCATCTGCTCTGAGAATTAGGAGCAGAACGAATTGATTATCATTCTCTGAAGCTCGGAAGCACTAGCACCCTCCAAAAAAAGCAACGAAAAAACGGGAATCAGCAAGTGCGCTCTATCGCACCGTGGCCGCGGCCTAGAATTCTCACGACCGCGCAGCAATTTTTCCAATTTTCGACGTGCATGACGTGCCTAAAAACACGAATATCGACCTCGTTATTGCTCCAAATCACGCCCAAACTACCGAATACTCCACGAGGATGTTCTTCAGTCAACGGATAAGCAATACGGCTTTAAAAACGGTACGTGCGCCACGGTGAGAGCTCTTTTTTCATTGACTATCATCGGTTTATATTTGCAGGTCCAAAAATGTCTTCGCTGACTACGTCAGAGATTTGAATGCAAGAAAACCGCTACAGCACTCGTATCCAGCTGACTTGTTAACCAAGTTTGATGACGATTTGAGGTTTGTCCGTTTTTTGATATTTCGAAACAGCAAAACTCTTGTATCTTTCAGAGAACTAAGCCCATATGTCTATGCAGGATTCGATCCGACCGCAGAGAGTCTTCATATTGGAAATCTGCTGATTTTGACCAACTTGATTCGTGCTCAACAATTTGGAATTCGACCTATTGCTCTCATCGGAGAATTTACCGCCAGCATTGGAGATCCGAGTGGGAAGAAATCAGGTAGATGAATTCACGAGAACTATATTTATCGAGAATATTTTTCAGAACGTGATTTACTTGATCAAGATGTGATAGTCCATAATTCCAAATCGGTTGCGACTCAAATTGAAAAGATCTTCACGAACTGCTCCACCTCCTCCGAACCTCCGATGATTGTGAACAATAAAGACTGGCTTGGAAACGTATGCTTCGAGAATGTCTGTATTTTCTAATCAGTTACATTCAGATCACACTACGGGATTTCTTCAGAAAGTGCAAAGCTATGCAGATGGGAAAGATGTTGCGAATGAAGACTATCAAAACTCGCCTGGAAGCCGGATTGTCGTACACTGAGTTCAGCTATCAGACGTTACAAGCATATGATTGGTACACCCTCTCGGAAAAATATGGATGCCGGTTTCAACTCGGTGGATACGATCAACTGGGACATCTAGATTTCGGAGCACACTACATCAAGAAAATGACAAACGAGCCGGGAAAGTCCAATTTCGCTGCCGGCGTTTGCTTCCCGATTCTAACTGATTCTGCCGGTAACAAGCTTGGCAAATCAGAGGGCGGAGGTGCCCTGTGGCTCGATGCTCAGAAGACTTCTCCCTTCCATTTCTACCAATTCTTCGCGCAGCTTCACGATGACAAAGCTGAGGAACTGCTTCTTCTGTTCAGTTTGCGAGATATGGATGAATTGAAGGAACTTCTAGCGAATCATAGAAGTAATCTCGGGAAATGGATAGCACAAAGAGAGTTGGCATCCGAGATAACGAAGATTGTGCATGGAACTGACGGATTAGAAGCAGCGTTGCGGTGCACAAAAGCGATGTTCGGAGGAAAGAAAGCGGATCTGACCGGGCTGACGAGAGATGAAATTCTGCAGATGTTCAAAGTTCCAGTAGAAGTGAAAGAGTCCGAGGTGAGGCACCAGTATGAAGGTTTTGAAAACTACATTTTTTTCAGGTAAAGACACTCGGAGCGCTGGCGGATGCGACTCGAACAGATAAAGTAAAAGGACACGTATTGATGCAAAAAGGAGCCTTCGCTGTAAACGGAGAGAAGAAGAGAGATCCAACGGAGGCCGCAGTCAATATCCGAATTTCAAATGCTGCCGATCTCAGTCTCGTCTGCTGGGGAAAACGAGACTACCAGCTGGTTCGATGGGTATAGGATACGTGAGTTAGAATAGATTGTTAGAGCTATTTATATCGATGAATAAAGAATATTTGTTTTCTTTCACTCGTTCTTGCTACTATTTTCATCTTGACTGCGTTTTCTACGCTTTGGTATCTTCTCTTCTTTGTATTATCCTTTCTACTTGATTCTCTTTCTTTCGGTTCTTCTCGCTTCTTTGCATGAGCGGAGGAGTGGTGCACAGTAAACTTCAAAAACTCGTTATCTCCACCTACCGCGATTTCTTACGAGCTTCTCGTGGTCGTGACCCGAGCATCCGAACGCACGTACGTGAAGAGTTCCGCGCCGCTGCAACTCGATTCCGGCCGGACGAGGTGCTGCTGATTGAGCATCACTTGAGACGGAGCCAGCGACAACTGACCGCCATCCAGAAGGGACACATTGAGAAGATTGCCACTGTTGAGAGCGCGAAGTAAAGGTGAATGAGTGGAAGTTTGAAGTGCATCTCTCCTTTTTGCTCAACCTCCCCTCCCGTTCCACTGACAGCATGATTCATTACAGAATGGCTGACACTCGCGAACTTCCTGTCTTCGCCTACATAGACGATTCCAAGCAGCTCCAGGAGCTCCGTCAATATCTGAACAAGAACGACAGCGTCAAGCTTGACCCCAACGGTTAGTTGAAACAAATCATGTTTATTCGGAAATTATTCCTTTTCTTTCACAGGACCGAAAGACACTGCTCAGAATCTGGTCGAGATCTGCTCTACTCTCCACTTGCTGCCAACCTGGTCCCAAGATGTCGACTTGGTTCTCAACTCGATATCCTCTCTGATCGTCGTCGTGCCAGGAGAGAAATGCGAGCCAGTCGTCGAGGCGTTCATCAACTCTGTCTCTCCGAAACACTACAAGGGAGCAGGATGGGGAAGCCCAGCCGGAATCGCCGTCCGCGTTTTCTCCAACTTGTACAAGGGCTACTCGAACTTCCACGCCGTTCAGGAGAAGATCTTCAAGGCTCTCGTCGATGTGTGCGCTGAGGGAAGACTCATCGGAGAGCTCGACTGTGCTCTCGAGACTCTTCACGACAGATTCTCCACATGGAACACTCCAGTTGAGGGACAGCGAGAGATTTTGAGAGCTGTTCACCGCGCTCTTCTCGCCGATCACAGAGCCGACCAAGCTGCCAAGGTAGGTATTTCTGATGTGAACATTGATACAAACCTCTTGAAGGGATTTCAGATCATGACCGCTCTGCTCGGAACATATACCGAAAAGGACGCCGCGACTGCTCGTGATGATGCCATGGAGTGCGTCCGCACTGCCGTCGTTGATCCAAAGTCGTTCTCCTTCGACCATCTCGAGAGACTCAGTGCCGTCAAGGCCCTGAAGCAGTCCGATCCTCTCATGTTCACTGCTCTCGAGCTCTTCGTGTCCGGAACTCTCAAGGACTACCAGGCATTCGTCGCCAAGAACCCCAAGTTTGTGAGCGAACATCTCCGCGTCGACGAGGCAATCCTCCTGAAGAAGATCCGTCTGTTGACACTTATGTCGCTGGCTGAGGAGAAGAACGTAAGTATTTCTAGATATCATGGCATATTACGTTTGTTATTTTTCAGGAGATCAGCCTTGACGAGTTGGCTAAGCAGCTCGACATTCTGGCCGATGAGACGCTCGAAGAGTTCGTCATCGACGCAATCCAGGTGAACGCCATCTCTGGAAAGATCAACGAAATGGCCCGCACTCTTGTCGTCAGTTCCTACCAGCACAGAAGATTCGGATCGGAGCAGTGGGTGATGCTCGAGGTAAAACACATAGTGAAAAGCACAAAGTGACAATGAATAATTTTCAGAAGCGCCTGAGAGTCCTCATAGCCAACCTGAAGCAGACGTACAACAACGTTCACGACGTCAACCAGCGAATCGACGCTCTCTAATTCCCTCTCTCTGATGATAATCTATTTGTTGTTTCCCTGGTCCTGTCTATTATATTTCGTTTCTAATATATTCATCATGATGTGAAACCCCCATTCTTCGGCCTCTCCTTTCGGTCGGAGAGTTTTTCATTGAAAAATGTAGCTTCCTGAGCACTCCGTGGTATCTACACTTTCCCCCTAAATTTCCTTGTTTTCTCGCTCTCTCGTTCCCCTATTTTACAAGATTCCCCCTCTTTTCCTCTTTCTGCGCCGAGAATATTCTCAATAAACTGTTGGTCTTATGCGGCGATTTAGTGCTGGCTTCTCAAAGATTTCGTTGAATGCGACGCCGATTATCTTCACTTTCTTGTATGTTTTTTTGTTTTGCGAGGAAGCTCGGCTCACGGGCGACTCACTTTACACTGGCGTCGGCCGACAAGAGTTTAGCTTCCGCCAGCGTGATGATCAGATGTTTGTCTCTTGCCGGAGATGTTTTTGATCCACGTTGGATGCGTTCACAACGTATCCAACACTGCTGTACCAGCAAGTTCTGACGAGAAACTACAGAATCGCAAAGTGAATTCCAATGGCACGCACAGTTCTTTGTAGCTTCTCTGCTCTACCTTGCAGTGTTACTGTGTATCCTGCGCTGCGCAGTTCATCAACATCCATCTCATTCGGTTCGCCCTCTCCCCCTCCCTTCCTCCGAAATGCGTCATATTCGCATCTCTCTGGTTTCTCTCTCGTTTCGGTCTTTTGGGCGCCACGGGTGCCTCTCGAAAGCGAGCCGCCCGTATGTTACGCAAGTGTGAGAGACGCAAAGAAATGAGTGGGAAGACACGAACAAGGGCTTCCCCGAACCGTCTGATTCTTTCTGTTCACCTGATTGGCGAGAAACTGTTTTGGATATCTCATGACGCCGTTTTCCCACCGCCCATGTGTTGCCCCAACAGTCCGAATTTCGTAAAGTGTCCTCCCCGATTTGCATCTTGTTTCTCCTGCCATCCCCGCTTGCTCCGCTTGCTCTACGTCTCCTTTTTGGACCCGATCAGTCGCTTCTTCTGACGTCTTTATTTCTCCAGTTGTTGCTTTTTCCCAACTCGTGCATTTTTGAGTAGCAGCCTGCAATACTTCCCCATTGCGAACCTTCGTTTATAGTGTTCCTTTCAACTTCAAAACACACTAGAACCTGTTCTTGATTACTGTTCGACTAGTTGAGTCAGAAGTTTGAATCGATAGATGTTCTTTTCTAGAAAAAAACGTTGAATTTTCGGTTGCTCTGATGATGTAACAGTTCAGAATCTTTTTAGGTTCCAAAGAACAAATCATCTTCATTGTTGAGAGATCACGTCACTTCTCATTGTCAGTCAATCTTCTTCGGGTATTCCCTGATTTTGCAACTCTCTCAGGTCATCCCACTTTTAATCAAAAAGTGAAAGTTCCGTGCATTGATAGAGTGATAAGAACTAGAAACTGACTGATGACATATTTCTGATCAGTGATTTCGGCACGAGAGCACAAAAAAGTTGGTTTGACGTTGTTTTCATGATCATTTTCCCCGTGACCTTTCTGTTTATAATCAACACCTAAACAGTCTCGTCATCAACCTTTCTTTTTTCAGTAATCCGGGAAATTTGGCCCATCATGCATCGGGCAAGTTTGTTATGCCGTCTGGCTTCTCCTAGTCGCATCAATGCAATCAGAGGTGCTTCTTCCGGAAGAGGCCACGTCGCTGCATCTCCGCTCGTTCAGGTAATTGTAACTTCTGTTGTGTCTTTCCAATCAGAATCCATTTCAGCAGCGCCATCAGTCCGTGGCTGCTTCTGTCAAGCACGAGCCGTTCCTGAATGGCTCTTCTTCGGTCTACATCGAGCAGATGTACGAGGCATGGCAAGTCGATCCGTCCTCCGTCCACACCTCCTGGGATGCCTACTTCCGCAACGTCGAGGCTGGAGCTGGACCAGGACAAGCCTTCCAGGCCCCACCAACAACTGCCTACGCTGGATCCCTTGGAGTCCCAGTTGCTGCAGCCACATCGTGAGTTTTCCAAGCGCTGTCCTTGTTATAGAAACATTGTTTTCAGTGCTGCCCCGGCCGCCGCTCGTCTCGACACGAACGCTTCGGTCCAATCGATCTCCGACCACTTGAAGATCCAACTGCTCATTCGCAGTTACCAAACTCGTGGACACAACGTTGCCGATCTCGACCCACTTGGAATAAACAGTGCCGATCTTGACGACACGATCCCACCCGAGCTCGAGCTCTCTTTCTATGGACTCGGAGAGCGCGACTTAGACCGTGAGTTCCTGCTCCCGCCAACCACTTTCATCAGTGAGAAGAAGAGCTTGACTCTTAGAGAAATCCTCCAGAGACTGAAGGTAATTTGCTTATTCCAAAACCAAGATGTCCATTATCTACTTTCAGGAGATTTATTGCACCAGCACCGGAGTCGAGTACATGCACCTGAACAACCTCGAGCAACAAGACTGGATTCGTCGTCGCTTCGAAGCCCCACGTGTCACCGAGCTCTCCCACGACCAGAAGAAGGTTCTCTTCAAGCGCCTCATCCGCTCCACCAAATTCGAAGAGTTCCTGGCCAAGAAGTGGCCAAGTGAGAAGCGTTTCGGACTCGAAGGATGTGAAGTTCTCATCCCCGCCATCAAGCAAGTCATCGACTCTTCCTCCACCCTCGGAGTCGACTCATTCGTCATCGGAATGCCACATCGTGGAAGACTCAACGTTCTCGCCAACGTCTGCAGACAGCCACTTGCCACGATCCTCTCGCAGTTCTCGACTCTCGAGCCAGCTGATGAGGGATCCGGAGATGTCAAGTACCATTTGGGAGTGTGCATCGAGAGATTGAACAGACAATCTCAGAAGAACGTCAAGATCGCTGTCGTCGCCAACCCGTCCCACTTGGAAGCTGTCGACCCAGTCGTCATGGGAAAAGTTCGTGCTGAAGCTTTCTACGCTGGAGACGAGAAGTGCGATCGTACAATGGCCATCCTTCTCCACGGAGATGCCGCGTTCGCCGGACAGGGAGTCGTGCTGGAGACATTCAACTTGGACGATCTTCCGAGTTACACCACCCATGGAGCCATCCATCTCGTCGTCAACAACCAAATCGGATTCACCACTGATCCAAGATCGTCTCGTTCGTCTCCATACTGTACCGATGTGGGACGTGTCGTCGGTTGCCCGATCTTCCACGTCAATGTCGATGATCCAGAGGCTGTCATGCACGTCTGCAACGTTGCTGCTGACTGGAGAAAGACTTTCAAGAAGGATGTCATCGTCGATCTGGTGTGCTACAGACGTCACGGACACAACGAGTTGGACGAGCCAATGTTCACTCAGCCACTCATGTACCAGCGTATCAAGCAGACGAAAACGGCGTTGGAGAAGTATCAGGAGAAGATCTTGAACGAGGGAGTCGCCAACGAGCAGTACGTGAAGGAAGAGCTCACCAAGTACGGAGCTATCTTGGAAGACGCCTATGAGAATGCTCAGAAGGTGACCTACGTGAGAAACAGAGACTGGCTCGACTCTCCATGGGACGACTTCTTCAAGAAGCGTGACCCACTGAAGCTTCCATCCACTGGACTCGAGACTGAGAACATTGAGCACATCATCACCAAATTCGGCTCGACACCAGAAGGATTCAACCTGCATCGTGGTTTGGAAAGAACTCTCAAGGGAAGACAGCAGATGTTCAAGGATAACTCGGTAAGCAGCCAAATGTTTCGTATTGTTGTCAATTATATTATTCCAGCTCGACTGGGCTTGCGGAGAAGCTCTTGCCTTCGGATCTCTCCTCAAGGAAGGTATCCACGTGCGATTGAGTGGACAAGACGTCGAAAGAGGAACCTTCTCTCATCGTCACCACGTTCTCCACGACCAGAAAGTTGACCAGAAGGTGTACAACCCACTCAACGACTTGGCTGAGGGACAAGGAGAATACACCGTGTGCAACTCGTCTCTTTCGGAGTACGCCGTCCTCGGATTCGAGCTCGGATACTCGATGGTTGACCCGAACTCGCTCGTCATCTGGGAGGCTCAGTTCGGAGACTTTTCCAACACGGCTCAGTGCATCATCGATCAGTTTATTTCTTCCGGACAGTCCAAGTGGATCCGTCAGTCTGGACTTGTGATGCTTCTTCCACACGGATACGAAGGAATGGGACCAGAACATTCGTCCGCCAGACCTGAGAGATTCTTGCAAATGTGCAATGAAGACGACGAAATCGATCACGAGGTATGAGAGAAGTTCACAATTTGTAACTCAATTCCTTCATTTCAGAAAGTTGCATTCGGTGGAACCTTTGAGGCTCAACAACTGCACGACACCAACTGGATCGTCGCCAACTGCACCACCCCAGCCAACATCTTCCATCTTCTCCGTCGTCAAGTCACCATGCCATTCCGCAAGCCAGCCATCGTCTTCTCTCCAAAGTCGCTCCTCCGTCATCCACTTGCCCGTTCTCCAGTCGAAGACTTCCAGTCTGGATCCAACTTCCAGAGAGTCATCCCAGAGACCGGAGCTCCATCACAGAACCCAGCAGGTGTGCAGAGAATCGTCTTCTGTACCGGAAAGGTCTACTACGATATGGTCGCCGCCCGCAAGCACGTTGGAAAGGAAAATGATGTCGCCTTGGTGAGAGTCGAGCAGCTCTCTCCATTCCCATACGACTTGGTGCAGCAGGAATGCAGAAAGTACCAGGGAGCTGAGATAGTCTGGGCTCAGGAGGTAAATAATTAGTTTTATAATCAAAATGATCAAATCATTCATTTCAGGAGCACAAGAACATGGGTGCGTGGTCGTTTGTCCAACCGAGATTCAACTCTCTTCTCTCTGTCGACGGACGCACCACGAAATACGCCGGACGTCTCCCATCGTCCTCCCCAGCCACCGGAAACAAGTACACTCACTTACAGGAGCAGAAGGAAATGATGAGCAAGGTGTTCGGAGTTCCAAAGTCACAACTCGAAGGATTCAAAGCCTAATTCATGAATGTTTTACCAGTATTGTCCGTTCCTTTCGCCCTGTACCATTTTCCTTCCTAGCTTCTTGTTCTTCCACTCTCTCCCTCTTCTCGAATCCTCACAGGCTTTATGACTTGATTTTTAGTATGTAGGGTAGTGTGAAATTTAGGTTCAATCTCATCCGCCGCCCGTCCTCCTTGTGTCCCCCACCCCATCCCCGTTCTTCTTCTCCCCGATCCCATTTAATATACTTCTTCTCATGCTCATTTCGCCGAGATGTAATACATATGAACGTATTATGTTTATTCGAAATCAATCAGCAATAGTCGACTTGTGTCGAATAGGTTCCAATCAAGTTCTCAACCTTCGGCCCGTCTTCATTCTCGAATCGTGCGTAACGGAGACATGCCTCGAATGGATTCTTCAGCTGGATGATCTCTCCCTCATCCGGAACTCCGAGAGTCGGCAGGAACACACTTCTCCACACTTGATCAAACTTCTTGTACAGGTTCCCATCTTCGTCTTTCTTGTTATAACATCCAGAGATCTTCGGTTTATCGAATATGGCAGAAGTGATTAAAGAACTGGAAATGGGTTGATAAGAAAAAGAGAGATGAATGGGTACCTGTGCAATCGGATCCCCTGGACATCGAATGGTTTCCGATCGAAGACTGTTTCCAGATTGCGAATCCACGCATAGTTCTTCTTCCGTTCTGCCTCCATCGATTCGATGTTTATGGATCCTTCTCCTCTCACAATGTAGCAGTGAGCCTCTCTTCGTTTCGTCGGCTGATCCCCGGCACAAGAAGTCCACGCATCCCATCGCAACTCGATGAACAAGTCAATGTTGTTATCCGGAGACACGAGGCGTGCTCTGAAATTCTGGGTTGACTGAATGCTTCAAAACAGAAACTGAACCTGCACTTGTTCAGATCGCACTCTTCGTCGAAGTTACTCGGCCACGCAGTCTTGTTCAGATACAGAAACTTGTCCGAGCATTCCTCCGTGTCACTCTCGTCTAACTGGCAAGTTTGTGGAGGGTTCAAGTCACCCATCGGCAGGAAATGATACTTCCAGTTGTGCGAAGGAAAGATCTTCGAAGCGTCGTTCCCCTTTTCATGACCACAGTGATCGGCTGAACAAGTTGTATTGTTGGCAATGACCAGACACTCTTACTGTGAACGGTGGGGTTCTTAGAATTGAAGTGAACCGGGGGCAGCATGGCCATGAGCACGTAGAAGATGGTTGTCTGCTTCCGGGAGAACTCGTCGTAGCAGAAGTAGACACCTTGAGATCGAACGTCAGCCTGTGACATCTTTACTCTACCACTTCAAAAACATGAAACGTACCGAGAAAATAGTGAGCTTCCCGTCGTTCTGCCAGAACCTCGGATGCTGTTTCACACGACTGGTAAAGTTCTTGATGTCCTGAAAAGAAGAGCCCATGCAGAACTAAACAATCAACAGACCTTTGGATCTTGTGTATGTGGGTAATAAGTGACATCATCTGGATCCAACACGTCATGTTCATGTTTGTCAAAACTCTCCGTGTTCTGCACGTCTTCCCATAACTCATTGACTCGAACAAACTGTTTCGGATTCAGAAGGAACTCGTCAATGTTACTCGAGTATCCCCATCGCTTGACTCTCCCGTTCATCAGGTAAGCCATTTGACACATTCGACACGGAAGATCCACTCTTTCTCCCGGCCAAAAATAGACGGGGACAATCTGAAACAAGCTATTTGGTGGTTGATAACTCTCTAACTGTCACCTGGAGACTGGCTTCTTCAGCACATCCCTTCTGGAATGAAGCCTTCGCCCAACGGTTCTCCCAATACACTTTCACATTCTGTGGGACATCGCTATGCTTCCAATCATGAGATCTAGGAGGTACCCATCTCAAGTTATCCGTTTTGGATAGTGATTTCTGAGGATAAATTGTGTGATCATAAGATGGTTAGCTTACGATATAGTTGATGCTAAGACTGATTAACAGAACTTTCAACAAGAACATCTCTGCGTTTAGCGAAAGTTAGAAATGAATTCTAATTTTGACTGTTCCGATATCTCTGTATCCCTTGTTCTTTTTTTAATATTTCTGTACCCCTTTTGTTCTTCAAAACTTTCACTTCATTGAGGAAAAACAAAACAAACGGGAGCGACGAGAGAAACATGTGCGAGCTGACTAGAAAAGTGAGAACGGGAGGAAGAAATGAGAAACTAAATGGTTGGTGGAGGCAGGGTGTCGTCCATCGACGTCGCAACTGTTGTCGTTTCGTTGCGCATGTCTTCTAGATCATCCTGTTTCCAGATGCCACGAGCCACCGAGTAGAGCAGTCCGTCGATGAGTCGGATCTCATCAGGATACAGATGGTGCATACTGATCAGATTCTCGTGGTAGATGGCAGGACCCTAGAAAAGAAGACTTGAGATGATGAACGAATAGAGAATACACACCCATATCTGAACAGGATCCATTTGGAAGGATCTTGTGAGGTCCGCATAGAAATGTTGTTCAGGGCGCCACGGAAGGAATCTCTGACGCCCTTTCTCGTCTCGACTATCCAATGGAACTATACCGACGGAAGCCAGACATCTGCAACAGAACAATTGTCTACTGTCTCGTTTCTTTCTGTCAACTCACTGTGCAATCGCATAATCCTCCCACTCGTGATACGGACATCTGTCCTTGTCGTTGAACAGCTTCTCCGCGAATATTCGCATCGCCTCGCGACTCATCACATATCCACTTCCGCCAGCATTGTAGCCAGTTTCCTGTAAAAAACCAACATTTCCGTCATTTCCATCCAGGTCGTCAAGATGCGCGGTCAGATTGTGCCCAGCAAAAAGTACTAACCGTCCGTCGACTCAGTCGGTATCCGATGAAGTACGGCTTCTTCGGATCAAGCGTCGCCAGGTACCTTTGCAGGTTTTCGACGATCAAATAAGTGTCGTCGTCGCCTTTGAAGTACCTGCAACACATCAGAAAGATACAATCTTTATGTCCACGTCCGGGAGCCAGGACACTCACCAGTCGAAGTCGTTGGAGATGTATTTGTAAATGTAGACGAGGGCGAGACGTGTCTTCCAGAATAACTTGTAATAGCTCTCCGGGAGTTGATCGAACACTGTGTGATACGGGGTGGAGACGTTGAGAAACCTGTCAGAATTGGTGAACAAGTGACCGGCATCACAACGACGAAGCCATGTTTCCGTGATGGCAGGTACCTGGAAGGAATGCAATGTGACCTCCACGGGGAAAGAGGAATGAAGGACTGGAGAGAAAAGCCTTACCCTCGTCTTGTGATATATCGACGTCGTCATGGCCCAGCACAACAGGGATCCACTCTTCGGTTGATTATTTGCACTTTCGGACACTTTGACAGACTTGAGAAGATGTTCATTGTACTTTCTGAAGCATTCCGAGAGTGAAATATAAAAACTGGGATGACTCACTCAAATCCGCTGTCATCTATCGGGAAAAGTGGTATCAGATCGATTCCTGTTTTGTATTGAACCTGATAGAGGAAGTATCCGGCCAGGAAGAATATGGCAAACACGATAACTGCACTGAAACGGTACTCGTCTGCACAAAAACGGACTGATCGCAGACTCCGAATGTTCTTCTGCAAATCGGGAGTTTCAGGAACGGATAGCAGAGAAGTCATTTCGGAAGATTCCATGATTCAGAGAGTAAATGGAGGTGTTGAAGTCAATGGTCAACAGTGAATACAAAAAGAGTCAGTTCATAATAAATCACCGTTCGATCGGATCGTCGATTCGAATCGGCGCTAAGATTCTACTTTCTACTTTCTACTTTCGCCGCCGTGTCACGAAACTTTCGGAGATTCTACTAGTGAAACGGAGAAAGTGTCGGGTCCCCTCTTATCGAGCAGTTTTCCCTCAGATTACCTTCAATCGTTCCCTCCATTTCTTTTGGGTGTGAACGCATATCATCGTTTTTCGAAGATCAGAGTATCATGACTTGAGGGTCGAATCGGAGACAGGACGGGATAGACGAGGTGACTGGTTGGAGTCTGAAGAACGAAACAACATTGAAACAGATACCAGAGGACCCTAGTGTAATATTGGCAGAATCGGAAAGCTTGAAAAGGGAGAGAGGCAAGAAACAGGCACGAGGAGGAGGGGATGAGAGGAGCGGCCGAGTAGACCGACTCCTCCCTGAGAATCCCCGATCAGTTGTCCAGATAGGGCAGACTGGCGGACGGGGCGCGGAAGCGAAGCGGAGAGGCCGTGCGGAGATGACGAGGACGACGACGACGCAATATTTGGACACCATTTGTCGCGGTTTTTGAGGAAGCACAAGTGAGAGATGGGTATCGGGAACAAGGAGAGGGCACAGCACAGTAATCCCGCAGTTTTTCAGGCTACACTGCTACGAATTGACACTCCAAATCTTCTCTTCGACAGGACTGTAGGAAAGAGAGGTAGGTGTTACAAAAAGTGCAGCAGTCTTATTCGAAAAACAATTTTTTTGTCTGCATCTGTGAAACACCTCGTTTTTGAATCGATTCCACTGTTCTACTATTCTTCTTTTTGCCTGTATTCCTAAACCGTTGAATCAGAGCTCAACACGATAGATTCTTCTCGTTCAACCCAGCTTCTCCTCTGCTTTGCTTCCCCAATCACCTTGATCTCGACGTGTCCCTCCTGCCACGCCGTTCTCTATTCACACTTCATCTCGTTCTTCTACGTGTCCATCTGATCTTCCGCTCCTAGCCAAAAGCCTCTATTCTTATCTGGTAATCTCGCTTTTTGGAGTGCTTACAACCACGTAACACAGCTCGATGTTACTGTAATAAAGATTTGATCCATTCACCGAGAGCTCTTAATATCAATGAAGATTGAAAATATGCTTTATTTTATGAAACTTGCTCCTAGATACGATTCGGCATCCTCTAGGTTGGGGTCTCAAAGTCTTGAAAAAGTAGATCCGATGAATACTCCGTCCCGTATATGTTTACTTCCCAACAAGATGATTGTAAGAAACTGAATAAAAATTCTACATGCCTCGTAAGATCTTTGCCTCGCTAAATCTTGAAATTTGTAAATATCTTGCGCAACATGCGCATCCAAGTGCAAAAAAGTGTTCTGCAAGTTTTCGGTTATCTATCGACGCCCATCTTGGCATGCCTGAAGAACCGGGCAATCGAGTGGCTTCAACGACAGGACAGGAATGGATTCAGCGAGAAAAAAGAAGACACCTTGCGCAACGAAAGACGCAAGCTATTTATTGTCGGGAAAATAGAACAACAAATTGTCATAACAGGGACACATGGAGCACAGAGAAAGAGGCAAAGAAGACAAGATAACAAAGTGGTTATATAGGGATTACTCGACCTGCTGCTCCAGTTGGGTCACGATTGGCAGGTACGGGAAGTCTTCGCGGTAACTGAGGTTTATTTGAGTCTAAAAATATATTGTTAAGGATCAGAGGAGTCTTCTCACGCTCACCTTGGCATCAGCAGAAATGCATTCGAGTCGTCTGATAATCGTTCGGATATCTCCTCTTGCTTCTGGGAAATGGGAAGTACAGGAGGAAAGAAGTTGAGAGACAGCCTCTCCACAATATGAAATCGGATCCAAATGAGCAGATCCATCTCGCATCGCATCGATGAATGTCTGGACTTGGCGGAGAGATGTGAAGGGAGTGCCTCCCAAAGAGAAGATTTCCCAAAGTGTCACTCCCAATGGCCACAGAAGTGTCTGTTCATTGTACACCATCTTCTGATCTCTCTTGAAGTATTCTGGAGGCATCCAACGGAGCTTCGTTGAAGTCTGTAACAACAATAGATGAGGATGATAAGACAAGTGAAACTTACGCTGTCCGTGGAATCATCCAGAGCATGATGTTCAGCAAGGCCGAAGCCTCCGATCTTGACGATTCCTCTTTCCGCAAGAAGTACATTAGACGCAGAGATGTGATTTGGGAACACATTCTTCTTCATCAGATGCTCGACTCCAGTACAACATCCAATAGCTATGGCAGCAAGACGTTCCGATGAGAGGAAACTGGCCATGTTGAATGGTTCACTTCCAAATCGAGCACACCGACTCTCGCGAAGAACTCCTCGCAAAACTGATTGATGGAGCGGCTCCCACATCAACATCACATCTGAAAATGTCTCTTTGAATTGTACCTTCATTATCCTGTATACCTGCGCCTGCTTGAGAGATTCCACACAATGAAACAACGTTCTGGTGAGCTCCAGCAGCAATGTTCGCTTTGAGGAGAGATGTCAGTCTTAACAATTCTTCATCAGAAAGACGATTGATATCTGAATGAACAATTTGGTGTTATAGAAACTAAACTCTACTCTTCTCACTCTTCAACATGTAAACGTTCACATCGTGAACAGATCCGTTATACGAATTGAACATGGCTCTGTAGATCGGACCGAACTTTCCCATTCCTAGAAAATGAAACATGACACTACAGGCATCTTGCATCTAGTTTACCGTACCTACAGTAATACCAAGTTCAACTTTATTAGGATTGAAGCTTGCTCCGCTTCTCACAACATTCTTGAATGTCTCGAACGCTTCCCCTTCCGCCAGAAGATGTTGATCCTCTGGAGCAGCTCCCGATGGAACACGGGACACAGTCTTCTGAAATGCCACGTTTCTCCTCTTTTTCAGTGTGCTCAGTTAGTTTTGTTTTCAGTAAAGTTTGGTTTTCCGGTGACTCGTGCGAGTGTGACTGCCAAATGAAACATTTATTTATTGAATCGTCAAAATAAAAAGGAAAATGGTTGAAGTTGAAGAAGACAAAGAAATATTTATACACAAAAGAAACAGATTCACACACACACGGTCACCGAAAAAGTTGGGGAAGGGGAAATCTGGAAAATTAGGGAGGGGGATGGAAGAAGTCTGTGGGGGAAGGGAGGGTCATGTCAATCGGATTGGCACGTGGGGTTAGATGCAGGAAGAAACAAAGAGATAACCGTATTAGAGCATTAAGAGAAGAAACGAAGAGCTAGTTGTGGATGGATGGACGGGCGGCGGACAGCGACCATTCTACTGCCGCAGCTGCTCTTTCTCACGACTCACCAACTCTGTCGGTGGCTGGTTGGCGGACGTGTAACGGTAGCCGTTAGACGTCTTCGACTCCTTTGTCTGAAATTCAGAAGTTATTGGAAAGAACAGATCCTGTTGCCTTACCTTGCAGCAGCAACAATACTTGTTTCTGTAGAAGAGGCAGAGAACAATGAGAATGAATCCAATCATGCATCCGAGGGTTCCGAGGAACACATTGCGCACTCTCGGGAAATCAAAACTGTTGACGGTTCTTTCCCAGAAGTTCTGCGAGGCATCTGACTCAGCCTCAACGAGTTCGATGGTAGTTGTCTCATCAGAATCAGAATCTCCGTCTTCGCTAGAGTCCTCCGATTCCTTCTCTTCTTCTTCTCCAGCAACAGTGGTGCTTCCAGTGCTCTCCTCTTCGGCACTTTCCTTCTTCTCCTCTGCTTCCTCCTCCTCTTCCTTCTTCTCTTCTTCAGCTTCAACAGTCGTTGTCTCAGCATCATCCTCCTTCTTCTTCTCTTCCTCTTCCTCAGATCCTTCCAACTCAGCCTTCTTCTTCGCGTCTTCCTGCGACTTCAGCTTAGTTGGCTCGATGTCTTCCAGATTGACCTGCAGAACTCCTTCCTCCTCCTTCTCCTCACTCTCTTCCTTCTTCTTCTCTTCATTTTCCTTCTTCTCCTCCTCTTCGAAGAAGTTAGTTCCTCCGGTCTCTTCACTCACATCCGACTCGTCCTTCTCCTCCTGAACAACCGTTGCTGACTCCTCAGGGGCAAATGGAAGTGAATCCTCAGTTGGCGGTCCATCGACAATTTCCGTCTCTCCCATTCCGTAAACCTCGGGTTTCAGATCGAATTTCAAATGATCAGATTCGATTATACTCTCTCCATCATAGATTTGTTGGTCTTTTGGAGCAGAGGCCTTGATTTGACGAGCTCTGCGGACCGTGGCCGTGTAGTAAGACTCGAGTTCCTTGGCTCCGGAGAAGACATCACGGTCGAACTGAACCTCTGGTGGCAAGTCATCATCGTACTGATCATAGTTCTGAAACTGTCACTTAGGACTGACATTATCTCTTTTCTGCTTACATCACTGTGATCATAGTCATCGTC
The DNA here is from genome assembly GCA_900883565.2 of Caenorhabditis panamensis. Taxonomy (NCBI): domain Eukaryota; kingdom Metazoa; phylum Nematoda; class Chromadorea; order Rhabditida; family Rhabditidae; genus Caenorhabditis; species Caenorhabditis panamensis. The sequence goes on from LR537884.1 coordinate 303,510, forward strand.
GTCCTTGCCTTGTGGTTGGTCTTCCTTGCTCTCGGACAGATCCACAAGAACAGAAGAGATGCAGGTATGGACTCCGCTTGGGGTAGACTCCACTTCCCCTTCGCAGTGCTCAGGAGCCTGAATTTGCGAAATAGTTCAACTTCTACATCCAATATTGCTTACCTTCACTGTGAACTTGTAGTGAAGTGTGACGTTCTCAATGGTGAGATGTCTCCAGTATGGTTCCAACCAGAATGGCTCGATTGTCACGACGATGGAGGAGTTCTCGTTGACAGCGAGTGGATGTGGTGGGCGTTGGAGAGCTGAAATGAAAGTACCTTTTGTTATCAACAAATTATGCGGTACCATCAGCATAACAAGCAGTGTATGTCTTCATGGTGAGGTTGGCTGGATGGCGAGTCTGCGTGAGGTCAGTGTGGCAGTTGGCAGCGAGTTGATGAGCACAGCTACATCCACCGGCAGTACGGGAAGCACGGGAATCCTTCTGACGGAGACAGACACTGTATCCGTTCTCAGTGCACTGGCTGCATGATGAGCATGCGTCAGTCCTCAGTGTGTCTTCGTTAACCAGACTCCGAAGTCCGTAGTGGGAGGCAGTGTCTGGACAGAGCAGGTCTACACACCCACCTCCAATTGCATTCTTCTCTACCGAAAAGGTGCTAAAAAGAGGGAGAATGAGATGATGGAAAGATGTAAAGAATCTACCTGACAGTCAGCAGCAAAGTGCTGAGAGCAACAAGTTTGAAACCCATTGACTGGGCTTTGGAATAGCGAACGAGATCTGAAAAGAACGAACAAATAGAAGATATATGAAATATGTGCAGGTGGACAAACAGAAATTGGTACAGGAAGAGGGGAGGAAGCTGCTAGAATGAGAAAGAAAAAAGGGATGAAGACTGAGGAAGTGCCACGTCACAGATGGTTCATAGATGAAATATGGAAAAGAGAGAAGGCGTGGCTAGAGAATTGGAAAAAGAAGTAGAAGAGGAGGGGGTGAAATCGGATATGGTGAAAACATATCTGCATGAGAGTTGGGTGCCAAAAATGTGCAGAAAACGGGAATTGTGGAGGATGAGAAGGACTTGCGGAGTGGAAGAAGGTTTCAGATGACACCGGAAGTTTCAGAGAAATCCAAGAATAGAGGTCAGAGAGCAGATGGGTGACGCTGAGCAAGGGATGGAAAGTTGGGGGCAGGTCAAAAACAATGAGGAAAAAGTGTGGATGATGATGATGATGATGGTGCGCAGCGCCTTCCGTCCATCGGAAAGTATGCTCCCGCGCGGGAAGACAGAGAGATCGAGAGAGGACACAATTTGTCTTGAGGCGCCAGAACAAACAGAGGAAGAGCTCCCGCGGGAGCAGCAGAGAACAACATGGCGACGATGGCCGGCACAGGGAAATGGATAGGCAAAGTGCACATGCAAATTTTTGTGTCTTCCCTCCGCTTCTCTTGGCTTCAATGCGATGCGCAGCGCATTTCTCAAATCAGGATCTATCTGCGAGCAAGAAAACTAAAGGGGCACTTGGCGCTTGGATGAGCATCCGAAGGTCAGTCCAAGTGGGTTGCCATCCGAAGAAGGGGCGGGGCTTCAGGGTGTGTTTTAGATCAGGGAGGAGGTGAAAGAGAGCAGGCGCCTCCTGTGAGTATAATCAGCGTTCGAGCTCAATTTCTGTTTGCTGACTGATGGGGCAAAAAATAGGAAAACGATGGGAGATCACGTGGAAGTGGGGGAGAATGGAGACAGGAACCGATCAGTGATCACTAAACTGTTATTACGGTAATGGAAAGGGGAAAGGGGAGGGATCAATTGGAATGAGGTACTGAAAGGAGCACTAGAGACAATCAGATAGATAACAGATTAGATATGGAACGGTTAAAATCTCTAATGGGGTACTGATGGAAACAAAGTACTGATGGAATTGGAAGATTGGCTAAAGTGCCCATTTCTAACAATCGAGATGGACTTGATAACCGGAGTCCGGAGTGTGTAATATGAAACTTTGACGATCCGAAATAATTGCTCAAAAAGTTTGCAAGTGCAACTCTTTGTGTCCCATGTCCGAAATGTGTCGGCAGTTACAAAAAATAGGGTCTCCCCGTTTCTCTCTCTCTTCTAAACTCTTCATTTCTTGTCTTGAGTGGTTTGTTAGCTAACTGTAGGGACCGGGGGACGAGGTGATTGTTTACCGAAAAGTTAGTCATTTCAACTCCTTGTGTTTCAGAGAATCGGGGCGCCGCCGACTCTGCAGCCGAGAGTTCATTGGCAGAAAAAATGAAAAGAGAAAGAGGGATTCGGTCCTCAGATTGATGATGAACCAAATATTTGCTCAACTATTCAATTTCTACTTCTATCGAGTTAGTATCTTAACAGTTTGAAGTTAGATATCTGAAGGGATCCGAGGAATTTACCCATCAATGATCTCTGATAATGGTGCAGGAAGGGTCTCAGTTTCGGAGATTCTGAGGGCAAGAAGATCAGAAGAACATCTTAGTAATCAACGTCGGAGCAAGACTGCAGAAACTCATCGAGGAACCAAGAGAAATGAATAGTGGCCCTCAAAAGAGAGGTGTAATTGGAAGTGAGAAGTTGTCTGAATGAGTCACGGTACAATATGAAATGGAAAAGGACGGAGGAGGAGGTGCTGAATGAACGAGGCTCGGTGCAAATGAGGCTGCGAGTAGACGACGCTTGTACGTTTTTGAGCGAAAATGGTATGAGGGACGGGGAGGGAAAGAGAGACGAGCTGGTGGTGGTGTAAGTCCTAATGAGAAGTGGTCTGATATGTACATATTAAAGTACAAATAATAGGTGGTGGCGGTGCGCGGGGGGAGCTCACCGAGCTGAGCTTCATGTCGCTGTTGACACAGAAATACGATATCTTGGGGCTGCGGCCAGGGCGCAGTGCCCCCGAAATGAAAGGTTGTGACTGGATGGACTGGCCGTTTTTGGAGAAACAAGTAGGAGTTTGTTGAGGAATGGACGGGTAACGGTAAGTAGGCGGATGCATATGCGAATTATGGAAGACAAGGACAAACAATGACTGGGCAGGAAGGAGACGGCAGCGAGAGAGGGAGAGCCACGAAAAGCTTGAGTGGAATGTGGTCGGAAGCAGATTAGACGGGCGGTACGGGTGGCGGGGAGCAACGGACATTCTGATGAGAGTTGCTAGAAGGTCAGAAGATGAATGGGAAGTGGACGAGTGCAGTTGGACCATTCAAAAGTGCAATCACATTCCATTACTGCGGCATAGTTTGAATGGCATGGGAACGGAGCACAAGTACTGTACACTGTCGGGCGGAGAGGAGCAAGAGTGCGTGGGAGCAGGGACAATGTGGGAATGAACTTATGGTTGAGGATGGCACATATTCCTGGATATCTACCAGCTGATCTAGACAACGAGGGCAAACAGGAAGAAAAGTTCCCACCACGGAAGAAAGAAAGACACTTAGTCACTCTTGAAGGAGCTGGGGAATCCGGGGAAGCTGAGGAAACATAAAACTTAGTCAGCTGACTTCTGATCAGAAATGGGAATCGTGGAACAGTGGTGATGGATGTCTGGATGCCTGGATGCTCGCCGGTCGTCGTCCGGTTGAAACTCGATGCGCCTAATTGCGTGACCACTTGCACAATGCAAACAGCAAGGCGACAGAGATGGACGCTTGGGCGGGATGGCTGAAACAGGCCGTGGCGGAAAGAGAAAGCATCACCTAAACCCGCCAACTGGGAGGTACTCTTCAAATAAACAGAAGCGCGCTAAAAGCAGCACACATATAGCTGGGAGAGCACAGTCGATTCGACGGTTAATCCGTATTTCACCCGCAGCTCTCTAAACCAACACGGCTGCGTCTCTGTCTTCCCGCATGATGATTCTCCGACTCCCCCGCTACTGTACACTGCTCACCGATCCGCGCGGCTATCAATACACACAGACTTACTTTTGCAGCTACTTGACATGATAACTTTGCCACGTCATTCCTCCATTTTTCATCTCATTTGGACACCAAAAATCCGTCCACAAAGAAGGGTATATCGGTGGCGCGGATCGGATCAGATTTCACACTCACACACTAACCAAAGCCCTTATTCTTGTGATGGTTCGTGTTTCTCTCTGCCGTTTTTTGTGCTCTGCATCAAACTACAGCAGTGAATCACCGAAACAGGTTTATACCAAAAAGTTCACAAAGCGAAAATCAAAGAAACCCGTGGATTGGAAAAGTTAGAACATGGAAAAGAAGTGTTATGCGACAAGATGTGACGTGGCAGAGTACGGCGGAGGAGGAGTGTTCGCGGAAATGGACTGACTCGCACGTTGGTAGGATGGAAGCAGACTGAAAATGGAGTTTATTGAATCTGTGAATCGAATAGAAGCAGAAACTGACGGGACGTTCGAGGAGACCACGGAAACACTGCTGTCGGGAGTCTGGGGCGTCCGGCACATCGAACGGAGAAGTAGAAGCATCGAGGATCTGGAAACAGTAGAGTGGGAAGAGACTCTTCAAAGTTTGCTCACCTGTTGGCATTGGTACTGGAGAGCCACATGAGTATATCATAGGATGAGTTGGAAGTGTTGTAACGACTAATAGAGACCCTGAAACTTTGAAACGTCTCCCAGATGTCCTACGTATCATCTTTCCCCACTTTGGCTTTGTGATCCTGCTAAGTCCAAATGAAAACGCGAGAGCAATGACCATCAAGGCAAAGATTCCCACAAAGAATGTCAGATGATCCTCCGATTCCTCCAATGGCTCCACCAAATAAATGGGTGGTTTCTGGAAGAAAGTGAAAATTGTGTCAGTTTCTGGAACACTTTTCTTACGTGGCTGGTGGTGGATGGAAAGACGGAGGTGGAGCAAGGAGGCACCTGAGGAAAGAAATGTTGGACGATTTGGGGAAACATCAATTATGATTGTGAGGGGCGCGCAGCTCCCACGGGGTTTGTTGTTCTTCCCGTGACAGAAATCTCGCATGATAAATATTCTTCATATTTGGGGAAAGAGTGGAAAGATTCTGGAGAGAGCTGAGAAAAGCGGGAGCCTCAAAACATACAGACAACAATCTTGATGTTACAGTCGTTTTCTTGAAAAATGAGAGGGCCAGTGGGATCACAGTCATTATCTTTATCTTTCTTCTAGACCCAAACCAGACTAATTGAATGAGATTTGTGGTCTTGTAGTTGACATCATTTCGAAGACAAGACACATTGTGCCTCAAAGAACGAACTCACCCGTTCCGTATCATTCAAAAAGAGAATGATCTGACAGCACGCCCTTCGTGTCAGATTCATCGGCTGATCGCATAAGTGAGGCTTCATTCCGGTTGTTAAGACTGCTGCAAAACGAAGAAAAGAAGAATGGGGATGCGGGAGAAAAGAGAAAGAGTGTGACGGTAATTGAATTATTTTATTATGTTTTTCGTCTCCTCCTCTCGGCTCCACCACAAATTGTCTTCAGGGGAGAAAAGAGCGTGACGGACCGGGCCAGCCGACGAACGAACAACAAAAATAAGACGACGGAGGAGGCAAACTTATGCAAAAATGTTCCGTTTGTCGGTCCGTCGGACAGACGGACGGAAGGCGCAACGAAACGGAAGGCAAAGGAAAAAAACGGAGGAGGAGGAAGGAGATGCGAGTCGGGGAGGGCTGTCCGATGGCACAATGAGATGAAATCAAACTTTTTGATGGCACACTGCCAATTAGCGTCGGATGACATGTGGGGGAAGGGCGTGGTGCTGGCTCAGGCGCCACGTTATTGGATTATCCTGTTTGGCTCTGTTTCTGGTGTCAGATGGACAAGGTTCATGGAGAACATGGATACTGTCTTGTGCACTTTGGATCTGATTAGCCTTTCTTGTAATGTGTAGTTCTTGATGTACAACTGGGAAAACATGGAAAACGGAAACAAGGAAGTCACACTTCCGTTTTTCCTTTTTGAAAAAACGGAGACGGACCAGTTGGAACGAATGTCAGAATAATCTGAGAAACTGGAAAACGAAGAAGATTTGGAACGTGAAGTTTCAACTTTCTGAGTTATCTGGGAAGTCATAAAATCAACAAGTCTGCAGTTAGCATCCTCAGTCAGTAAACAAGAAAGTTATGTAATAAAGTTGGCAGGGAATGTGCAAAGTGGAGAGAGATAACACGTATAGCACGGATTAAATGAATGATTAATGAGGCGACGAGGAGGATGCGAAGAGGCTGCGAAACGCGGGCTCCCTGAGCCGAAAGTGAGCCTTCCGGGTCACAAGCACCCTCGTATCTCGCCCCAAGAAGTCCCTGGAGACGATTGTTCCCGAAGAAGGAAGACGGGCCGCGGGGGCCGCCTATCAAACTCCCATTTTCTACGAAAAGTAGTGTCTCGACAGGAGTTTCTCGGCAGACTTGCACGGCTGGCTGCCAGGATCGCAGCAACACGGCACGCGTCAAAATGATGATGCACCTGATTAGAGAGAAAGAGAACAGCGGTGGAGAGCGAGGCAAGTGGATGCACACAAACGAACAACTTTTTTATGGACCAGAAAGAGAAGAGGGATAACAATAACAAAGAGGTGTTTATGAGGTCTTCCGGAAGACGGCACCCGTTGAAGTGACACCTTGTTTTCCTCCAAATGAGAAGCTGTGAACTGCCGGCACTTCACACACCAGCTCCAGTCCGGGACTGCTGAATTGCTCGCGCAACTCGTCGCTGAAAACGAAGCAGACATTACACCCCGAGTGACAAATGGATGAAGCACTCCACTCACATGGTGAAGTTACAGGAGAAGATGACAAATCGCCCGTCACTGGACAGCGATTTGTGCAGCAAAGCGAGATACGCGTCGAGTCGCGGCTGGCGTTCTTCCGAAAGACTCATCGCATCCCACGTTCCTTTGTCGAGGATGATGTTGAATGAAGAGGAGAAGAAGTCGGGGTGGGGAGCAGTGATGTCGAGTTGCTGGAAGGAAAACAAAGAATAACGAGATACGAACGAATGATTACCTCAAACAGAATATCGACAAGATCCTCTCCGTCCTCTTCTTCCTGTTCTGCCCTGGAAGCTGCTTCTGACAGATCCACAGCTTTCTGACAGTAATCCACTCCTTTCAGTGCTTTGAATCCTTTTGATCTCTGAATCTTATCATGAACTATGGTTCAGAAGTTGCTCAACTCAACCAACCAATTTCCTCAACACCGATCCATTTCCGCATCCCAAATCCAGAATCTTTGCTTCCTTGTCTGTCTTTGAATCCAACAGATACTTGACAATCCTCGTCTCCGCAGATGTCCCGAACCACACTTCCCCCTCGTCTCCGTGAGTTTTGAAGTTCTCCAGTTCCATTTCATATCGCTTGTCCCAGCTGAAACCATATCTTTCTCGAGTCTCTCATCAGTCACTCCTTACAAATCCTTGGTTCCAAGATCGGAAGGATCGATCTTGACGTCTTCCTCGCTCATCTGAAACAGAAATCTGCACAATTCCATGATGAGATGATTATAATATCTGATGCGATTGCACACTATGCTTTGTGAGACAAGAAACAAGTCGATTCGACAGAACCAATAATTCATTGATTAATGGTGCGTGTCCCGTAACAAACAGGCCGTTTCGGGAGATCTTCAATTCGAATTTGGTTTCAGGGGGTGCGATAAGGGTTCGATATAGGGGTTGGGCGAGTTAGGATAGTAAAACGTAAACAAATGCATCCGGATATGTCAGCGATACAGTTCCCGAAATGCAATATAAATAAATAATTAATCAATTGTACATTGTATTGGTTGTGAGGTAGGAATCTACATTTTGAGCTTCTTGGCAAGTCTCTGCTTCGCGGTCATCATCGACATCCCTCCACCGCCGGCCTTTCTCTCAACTGAAACGTTTCAAATTGTTATAGAATTCAGAAAGAGCTCGTACCTTTTGGCTTCTCCTTCTTCTCTTTCGGTTCCTTGGGCTCCTTTGCCTTTGGTTTTGACTTGGGCTTCTCTCCAGCGTGAATCGCCTCACATCTCTCCAACTCGTTGTTCAGCTCTTGGAACGATTTGACTTCCTTCTGAGGGATCTCCTCGTTTCGAACCGCCAAATGGTTCCCAGCGAACTCCGCGAGGTTCTGATTGAGCTTCACCTGACGTCCGGAAGAAGTGTGAGTGTTGTTGAACATCTTCACGACGTCATTCTGCTCCTCGGTCGGTTGAAGATTGATCTTGATCTTCATGTTGTTCACGGCAACCGACTTGACTTGAATGGCATCGTCTTCGTCCTTTTCCTTCTTTGGTTTTCCATGTTTCATGGTTGGGAACTCTTGGACGTCTTTCTTCTGTTTCTTCACATTTCTCTTCTTCGAAGGGACCGGGCAGTACTCCTCGTCGCGATCGGCAGAGTCACGGCTTCTCTTCGCCTTTATCTTCCCAGGACGCTCTCTTGCTTCCTGGATCTTCTGCTGTACACGGCACTGACGATTGAAGGCTCCGAGCATCTTCTTCTTCACTTCAATGTCGAGGTCGAATCCGCTCTTCTCCGCAGACTCGCCTTGCTCGATCTCTCTCTCCACCCATTCGCCCATTTCCTTCGAAAGCACACGAGCCGCTTTCCACACACAAGCTTCCGTGTCTCGCATGTCGGATCCCTCCTCGTTGGACTCTGAAACAGTGAAATTTAGATGTATACAGATCACAGTTCCTCACCTCTGATCTTATCCAGCAGCACATTTCTGAGGAACATCCAATGCACGTATTCAAAGTTCGGGAAGTAGAACTTGGCCTCGCTGTTGATCTTGTAGCGAACGGCATTCTCGAGGTGGTAGACACGCATTTGCATTTCCATGTTCCCGAGATGAAGGAAGTTGCCTCCAAAGACGAGCGAATCGACGGGCGTGTAGACAGCATGGATCCATCCGGCCGGAATCAGCAGAGTTTCGCCCTCATTGATCACCGCTCTCTTCACTCTTCCCTTTATCTTGTCTCCAAACCACTCGCTCGTTCCAGGCGACGTCTCATGCTTCTCGTACGCACGCAGGTTCTCTTCGGTTGGCTCGACGATGTAGAAGATCTTCTGCCCCTGAAAATATCTCATTCAATCTTCTAAGCAATTTGGCTTGAAATTACTTTGAAAATGTGATAGTACACGCTGCTTCCTCCGAAATCTATGTGGAAGTCAGTGTAGGAATGGGCCATGCCAGACAGACAGAACTGCTCGACTTTCGGTCTCTGCTCTTCGGGCAGATAGTCTTCCTTCTGAAGCAACAGGATGTAGTCTTCTCCGGCGACGTCTGGCCAAAGACGCCCAACCATCGAAATGTCTTTCACGAACTTGGGTGGCTTCGCTATTTCTCTCATCCTAAAATCGAAAGTTTGACTCAAAATTGTTGCGCCGGGAATACTCACACTGGGTTCTCCGAAAATTCCAGCGACAGGAAGTTGTAGAGACGGTTCCTTGGAGCAGGATCACGGAACTTCTTGTGGAATGTCGAGAGTTTCATCGAGTACGTGTTCTGGTTGTACACGTCGATGGTGTCCACTTCGTAATCTGGACCCATGATATCGACGACGTTTTCGATATCGAAGGATCCAGAAGTGGGCATGGCCATCGAGAGCCCGTCCATTTTGCGAACCAGGAACACTTTCGTCCAGTTATCGGGACCTCCGTGCTCCTGGAACTTTTTGTGGAACTCGAAGCCGTCCTCCACGACACACACTTCATTTTCCGTTCTGAAAACACGAATTCAATGTTTTGATTGAGCAAAAAACATACGGTGGTGGAACGGACGACTCCCAAGTACTCATCAGATTGATCCACGCCTCCGAGCCAACCTCCATTGGCAGATTCTTTTCTTCGAGTTTGTGCCAGCGGTAGCGCTGAGGAGCGACTTTTTGGAACTCTGAAAATGAAATTTTTGAAAATCTGATCTTCTTGGTTCACCAACTCACCAATACTGGGCCCTGCAACGGGGACGCATATCGAGCAGTGGAACTTCTCATACAGATGGTACTCGAATTGCTCGAGTCCGGAACACGCGAGATGGTACCATCCCTCGCAGTGATCGCATCCAATCCATTCGTAGTCGTCGTACTTGTGACGATGCGACTTTTTCTTGCTCATGAGGGGCTTCTCCACCTCTTTCTTCTTGGTTTCCTCCTGGGTGAGCACATCGTTTATGTGTGTGACTCTTTTGCAAGTCAAGCACACTCCGTTATCCTTCGGACTTCTGTACTCATATTCACTGCTTGCAGACTGGAAGGCTCGACATTGTTTCAGATTCGTTCGGTAAAAACCTAACCTCGGCGGATTCAATTTCAACTTTCAAGTCTTGTGGCTCGAGCTTGATGTCTTGTTGCTCAATTTTGATGCCATGAACTTCAGTCTCTGGCTCCGGTTCGGATTTCACCTCGTGCTTGATGGCAGACTAAAATTATCAAATCAAAAACTGACACTTCAGCAGAACTTACCAGATGTGCAACACTGGGCCCTGCTTTCGGCGCTCGCTTCCCCATTTCTTCGCTCTCCTAGTAAATAAACGAAATGAATTTTTTTTCCTGACTGTGACCTTACCTTTTTGAAAGAACTAACCAATTCATCGGCCCCACTCTGTAACAAGTTCACGTTCAAATTACAATCTCACGCGAAAGGAGGCTCACCGCGAAGTTCGCATAATTGTCACGAAAGAAGGATGAGCCCTGTTGCGAATGTCCCTGAGAACTCCCAGGTCTCGTTCCGAATTCACTCATACTTTGAGATTGCTGGAAAATGCAAGTTCAAACTGATTAATTCTTTTCGAATACTCACATTATTTGGAGATGATCGGTTTAATCCATGCGTTTTTGCAGATGTCGGCAACTTTTGCAGAAATTCCCCCACTGTACGATGTATTGCGTCGTCGCCCATTTGGGTTTGAATTTTCTGCAACAAAGGGTGGATGAAAACGTTATTTCCGGAAATAAAGCACGAGAGTTTACGAATTTGAGTATTATTCACATTCAAAGCAAAGAAAAACTTGAGAAATTCTCGAAAAATTAGATGAAAAAGCGGAAAAGGTGACTGGGAGGTCTGATTCACAGCTTTTGCCATGGAAACGTCGATGGAGGTCTCCGCCGTATTCTCACATTTGGCACGTAGCCAAGTGTCGGGTCTCGCATCGATTTTCCGTCTTTCCGTCAGCCGTCTCTGCGCCTTTAATCTCTCGTCGTCTGCGTCTCGTAAATCGTGCGCTCTGTCTGTTTTCGAGCTTTTCAGTTTATTTCCCTTGCGAGGAGTTATTTTTTGTTCCTTTGAAGATATTCTTTGTCTATTTTTGTGTATAGAATATGTACAAATCAATCAATCCTACTGTTTTGTCGTTTATTCTCTAATTCGTACTAAAGTTCTCTTTGTTCTTCCTAATATTGAGCTGTTTTCAGGATGATGAACCGTGCTATTCTCTCCCTGGCTAGAAACCAGCAGTTCATCCGCCGTTCGCTCCACAAGGGAGTCGACTCGACCCCACCACTCCGTTTCACCTCGGTCAGCGAGAAGGTATGTTTTTAATTATCACTTCCATTAATCGCCGAATTTATAAAATTGTTTTCAGGTCGCTCTCTACGGACTCATCTGCGTGGCGTTCATGGCGTACCCAACTTCTGTTCTCTTCAGACTTGACGACCTTCGCCCGAGACCGGACAATGCTCTCGCCCCAGAAGTCCAGGAGGAGATCGATGCTCGTGTCGCCGCTCGCAAGAAGTAGATTATTTCAAATGTCGCGATCCATTATGTAGACTTTCGAGAACAATAAATCGATTCTTGTTTTCTTTGCTTCACTCATCTCATTGAAATGGTTTGACCATGATAAATAAATAATGGATTTTGTCGAGTTATTCTGGTTAGAGAAACAAAGTTTTGAAGATGGTTCGCCAGTGGTCGTGGAGAGGTACAATCGCACAGCCGTTCGCCATTCGACTCTTCAAGGGAGTCTGGAACTCGCATCCAAGGTTCGCTACACGAACTGTAATGGTGCAGAAAAACGACGTGGACAGTGCATTCGGACTTCTCAACAGGTACTTTCCAGTCAAAAGTCATCTATTACAACCACAGAATTCAGATTGATGGATTCGGAAGGAATGCTGAAGATCATCCGCCGCACTCAATTCTACCAGAAACCGTACATGCAACGAAAGGATCTCTCGATGGAGGCGTCGACTGCTATTTTCAACGAGGACATGAATCGGAAGATGCGATTTTTGGTGCGCAAGAACCGTCCCGACAAGCATCCCGGGCAAGTGACTTCATAATTCCGATCTCTAGTGATAGTTGTTATCTTAATTCTGTTTCGTTCTCAAAAATGAATTTTACAAAAATCAAATTTATTAATCATTCGAGTACACAAAAATTGCACGAATTAATAAGAACAGGTTCATCGAGTTGGGGCTTCTCTGGTTCACAACAAGTTGACGAAAACGAGACCGAGAGTTCCTGAAAGAATCAATCGTTTTGGAATAACAGATATTGGATGAACTCACCGAAAGCCAGACGAGCGAACGTCTGCGAGTTCTCTTCCTTCGGAACAGCAGGAGCTTCTCCTGGAGCGGACCCTTGAGACGATTCCTGAGACGATTCTTGGTGAGACTCGTGGATCTCCTCCTGACGCGGCGTCTCATGGTTCTCCTCCTTCGGTCCCGGGTGGCTCGGTGCTCCCTCCTGTGGACTTGGCTTCGACGTGGATCCGGTTTCCTTGAGGACGTCGATTGCAGTGCCGTTGGGTTTCAGTTGAGGAGAGTCATGAGAATCCGTTGTGACTCCTCTAGAAGTAGCAGCGGTGGTAGTGGTGGTCTTGTCGACCTTGTCGGTCTCAGCGGCGACGACGAGGACGAGCGACATCAGTGCGACGAGGGTCAGCTTGCTGATCATTGTTGGCAGGCACGGTCCTTTCTTGAGGTTTCGATGGCGACTCCAAGACGGATTGTGATGTTCCAACGGAGCTCGGCTTCCTTTTATGGAGCCCGGTAAGTAAGTTACCGGGTTACCCCGAATAGTACTGGTCGTAGCAGGCTAAGGACAGGTTTGCAAAGGGCTTTGGTCAGGGCAGGCCGGGGTACGGTCAGAGAGTGTAAGAGTTCAACAAGTGAGAAATTTACTGTACTACTGGCCCGATTCTCACCTCTCTTTCTGTACATAATGTGCTGTATCAAATTCCGATCTCGAAGAACTTGCAAAGATTGCTGACGGTAGTCTGAAGCCACAAACAGGGATTCGAGCAACCATCCTCCGATTTTCTCAGTTCGGAGGGAAGCCCGACTCTGCTCCTCACAGTACGATGTTTCCTTCAGATTCTCACCGTTTCTCTGGTTTTGATAAACCCGTTTGTCATTTTTTTTCACGCGAACTCGTCAACGTTATTTGTCCCCGTTCTGTTTTGCCAACGTTTCTTCGATAAAGCTTTTTTTCTCTACAACTTATTACTGTCTACACTTCTCTAAACTAGTTAGTTTCACTCTTATATTACAAGGTAAATCTCGTCACAAATGTGCTCCAAACCAAAGTGGTTTCAGAGTTGTAATGAGAAGTTTACGGATTATCATAGCACTATCTGTTCTCTGTTTTTCCAACGCATCTTCGGACTTCCAATTGTTTCGTGTCCCGAGAGATGACGCCCTGAACTCTACGACTACCTCAACTCCCCCGAACGATGGTCTTGTACTATTTGTCGACAAATTCGCTGCCCTGGTCCGTCTCGCCAATGGAATCACCCTGCAGAAGAACCTGCTCGAGAAGCCCGAAGATGTTTATGAAGTGACTGGAGAGTTGCTCCACGTGAATCCAGCTTGGTTTTCCGATGTTATGACACTGAATTTGGATGAGATACTCGAGAGTTTGCATCATTTGCACAGTGAATCTGTGAAGCATCCAACGACGTCAAAGTTTGAAGAAATGTCGGCGATTTTGGGATTTACGAACAAGCTCATCAAGAACTTTGCTGAGAATGGTGTTGGATTCAAAGAGGAGTCTGTGAAGGAGTACGTCGACGCCGTGAACACTTTGAAGGAGGGTATACCGAAGTTTAAACAGCTACTTCGTACAGACTATCTTTCGGAAGCAATTGATTGTCTCGCCAACAAAAACAAAACGATGACTAATTACTGCCGCGGAAAGTTTTTAGCGTTCGCGGATATGATATCCCAAGTGAGAGATGATTTCAAAGACCTGTTGGAATACAAAACAACATTCAAAACTGCACTCAACGTCTTGGAAAAAATGAAATTATTGCGGGAATCAAAGAACGCAGTTGAAGGAATAACTCAGTTGGCACGAGATTTGGATAAAGTCAAATCGCTCTGGACGTTTATTGAATCCGAAGATGAACAGTTGAAAATGTATGCAGATGCTCTGCGTACTGCAAATGTCTCTCGCAAGCTAGTGGAGCAACTTTGGAGGCTTGTGAACTACAAGTTGAGGAAAAACCAGAAAGATCCGACTTTTACGAGGTCTCTGATCAAAAACCCTGACGGCGTAGAGTCGATAATTCGAGATATGCGAGATGGAGGATTTTTGGAGAAAATGCTAGCCGTAGGAGAAGTCAAGAACCTGGACAAGTTGAAAGCCACTCTAACTCCTTTGAAACTTTACGGCAAGGAAATGGTCAAGATGGATGATTCGTTTGCTAGCTGGCACAACATGCCAGAATCAGAAGAGTTGGGCTTTGAGAACGTTGTGGCGTTGATGCAACTTATGATGCAATGGGAAGAACTCAAGCTGGCAAGTGTTGAGCCATCAGCCATTTCCAACTTGAAATCGTGCTTCGAAAATACCCCTGTCGACTCAATTACATTCAATTTGACCAGTTTCAAGCGAGAGTTCAACTATGCTGCCAAACTCAATTCCACTCTCAGCTTGTATTTTGGTGTAGTGGAACAGATTGTTCAACTCTATCGACCACAAAAACTTTACGGATTTAAAAATCTGATAGAAGAGCTAGTGCGGAGGAGCACAACAGATGAAGACGATATGTGGAGAGAGAATGATGATTTGTCGAAAGCGGTGAAAAAGAATGAGCAACTGTTCATGAACTTAGTAGATACACGAACGGCGATCTACTACTACGAAGATATGCTCAAATCAAAGTTTCCCAAGAGGATCTCAAAGCATCCGAATATGACAGAGTACCAGGAGACCCATAAACAAGTCACTGGATCCAAGTTTCTCAATATCATCAAGTGTCTTGCTAAACAAAAGAACGAAACGGAGCACACCGAGAAGGTACTGAATGCTGCAACCGCTTTGAAGATTTTCCCGAAATTCTATGAGGAACCCATTCGCTCCCTGATGAAAAGTATATCAGATGTCCGGAACACGTCCATCGGAACCTTGAACTATTGGAAATTCCTTGGAAAGAATGAGTCAAGGCATCGGAGAAGTCAGAATGGAACTATCAAGGCTTATTGGGAAGTTGAGGATTTTCCTGAAACTTTGGATGAGCTTCTTGACGCATTGGAAACTTTGAGAAACATGGAAAATGCCTTTAAACATCGAGAAGTGTTGACACGTGTGTCACAGTATGAAGAAACCTCCAAAGACCGATTCTGGGATAACTGGGAAGCAAGTGGAAGAAATGACACGCTGACGACCATCTCACAGCTGACAGAACTTGACATGAAGATAAAAGAGGATGGGAGAGTAGACTGGGAGAGAATACATGCGATACTGGACAAACTGCAGAAGATACACGGTGTTGAGTTGAATCTGAAAGATCTGAAAACGTTTGTGAACGATTTGAAGCAAGATGGAAAACAGAGTGTTTCGGATGATTTCAAGGAAGTCGGAGCAATGAAGCTAAACTTTTACAAGTCGAATGATCGCTGGAAACTGGTGGAGTCAAGTCTGAAACACGTGAAATCGTTTTTGGAGAAAGTCCTCGAACCCGATGATGTTATTCCAACAGTTGTCCCACTGCCGTTTGTGACTGTCACCGTTCCGCCTCGTCCTATTGCTTCCAACTCCACCGTGACGGTTGTAGTGCAAAAACCACAGACGTCTCTATTGTAAGTTGCTGAATAAATCTTTCAGCTACAAACTTGTTTTTAGGTACCGTGACGTCATCGGCAAGTTTCCTCTACTCTACTTGGCCTTGTCAGTCTTTGGAGCTATACTTGGTACCATCTTCCTGGCCGTAATCGTGTACAGTCTGACTCCAAGCGGAAGGAAGCGATGGAAGAGGTACTACGTATCCCGTTACGCTTCCCAGGATGTTCTTGACCTGTACTGGAGATATTCGGTGAGTTCGGCAACGTTCAGAAGCCAGCCATAACTTGTAACTTTCAGTTCTTCATTGATCAAGAGTCCGAGAAGAACTCGCTGTTTGAAGCTGTCCGAGAGATCAACTACGATCAAGTGAAGGCGTTGGTGAAGCGGGGAGTGTACGTGAATGTGTACAACAACTTTGGCAACACTCCACTGCACACTGCTGTAAGCAACGGACACGTGGACTTGGCAAGGATTCTGATCAAGAACGGAGCGGATCGAGAAGCCTACAACGCGGAGAACAAGACGCCGGAGATGTTACTGACTGACTGCATCCAAACGACAACTCAAACATGCACGGAAACAACTAGGACTATGACGGAGACAACAGCGAGAACAAGTGCTGGGGAAGATCAAGTGGAATCGTTGGGAAAGATGGAGAAGATGTTCGACAAGTACCACAAGAAGACCTTCCGGCCTAGAGTCCCTGATCTCCTTCCCACTATGGCCTACCGTATCCGAATCGATGACCGAGTTACTGAACATGCAGCTGATGATTTCACAAGAAAGTTTAGAGGGAATGTAAGTTATCAACAACCTTCAAAACTGAGAATCTGTTCCAGGTAACTGACCAGAAATCGGGAGTCACCCACTTCATAGTTCCCACTGGAAAGGACGGTATCTTCGAATCAGACGACTTTGGATACATAATGTGTGTGTTCTTGCCGACGATGCTGATGAAATCGCAGTGGATGAAAGCGTGTCTGGAGAAGAAGTCCAACTTGCGCAATGACTACAAGTTCCGTGTGGAGAAGGTGAAGTACAAGGGAGTCATCTACGACACAGTCCTGAAATGGGCCAGTTGGGTACATAAACAGATGCTTCCTTTCCTGTACGGAGTGCAGTTCCACGTGGCGATCCAGGGATTCGGAGAGGGAGAAAGCAGCATGTTGAGGTCGTTGGTCGAGATGCACGGAGCAGTCTGGTGCGACGAGATGCCCGTCAAAGAACAGTACAACATTGGCTCTCACCCGTTCCACCATTTCAATCTGGGACCATTGTTTGTGATTCATGATGGAAAGGTAGACATGAATCCCTGTCAATCATCTATTCCACACATTACAGACCAAGCTGGACCATCTGAAAAACGACCCTGACAAGATGTACACCCTTCTGTCATTCGATCAGTTCATCGCCTTCATGCTCAAGTTGAATGTCATCCACGACCCGCAGAGAAAACTTCCCATTCCAGTTTCGAATCGTGTTCAACAAGAAGACTCTACTAACTGAACTTTACTTCAATTGCTCACTGTTCTTTCTGTCTATAATAAATGGGTGCATGTGAAAACGTGAATCGTTTCGAACTTCTCTTTCAAAACGGGGCTTTTTGAAACGGGACACGGAAACGACCGACTCTTGAGCCCAGTTTTCTCGTCCATATGATAACTTTTTGAGCTCTAGCGCTCTAAAAAATGAGCAACGAAATATAGTAGAACTACCCTTCTAACATAATTGTATTTATTCAACCGTCATAACAAGTAAATGGAGCAATTATCAAGTTCCGATCTTCTTCTTCGCCGCTCTTTTCGTCCTGTCCGACTGCTCCACTCGCAGACTCTCGATCTTCTCTAAAGTGTCATCCTGGTCGGATTTCTCTTGGAAGTACCCTTCCTTGATCTTCTTCTTCTTGTCGTCTTCCACTTCTTTCAGCTTTATCATCTTTTTGCTTTCCGTCGGCATCTGAGTCTACATTTATACCAGCATTTTCCCATCTCTACCTACCACAAACTCCGGGAACTCCTTTCCAGATTCCTCCTCTTTCTCTTCATCTTCCTTGTTCTTATTCCTCTTCTTGTTTTTCTTCTCTTTTGACTTTGACTTCTTCTGAATCATAACAACTATCAATTAGCAGCTCAACTCATCCAGCAAACCTTCTTCGGTTTCACAAGCACAACTTGCCCTGTTTGTGCAGTCGGAGGCGGTCTTTTCGGCTGACAGAAAGGAAGGATTCCCGACAAAAGTATCAAGATGAATAGCTGAAAATTGGAATTACATATACACCCATTTACACAAAGACAGACCTGGAATAGAACTGATATTTCTGAAACTTGCATGCTCGACAAACAATCGTAAATGGTCCCCCATCACGATCCCCTTTCAAAACAAGACCACTCGAACATCGTCCCGGAAGCACAGTTCTGATCATCACGCGGAATCATCTAATCTCTCTCCCCCTTGTACTGTTCCCCTTCTCCTCTCCGCCTCGTTGCGCAACCGTCCGTGCGGCCAAAACCGCCGTCACGAACATGCCAAAACTGCTTCCACACCTCGTTAGCCAGAAGCCATCGTTGGCTTCTGCCTCCCCGAACCGGTTCGTTTCGTGTCCTCCATTTATAAAGGCGTCTCCGTCCGTCACTTCGCTGTCCCTTCTGACTACGAAATGCCCGTAGATAGTGCTACGGTTGCGACGTGGACGAGTGTGCTCGTCAGTGTCACATGCATCGCATTCTGTGCCTACTTTGCAACTTCCGTCTGTGATGACATCAACGAGTTCCTCAATGACTCCCTGACCCAGTTCAAGTCTGGACAAGAGAGAACTGATGATGCTTGGAACGAAGTCGTTTTTCTGAATGACAAACGATTCAAATCAGATCTTGTGAGCACTCCGATCCGCCAGAAGCGTGCTGATCTTCCAGCTCATTGCAGTAAGTTCACACTGTTTCCTTCGATCTCTAATGATGTTTGTTCAGACTGCCTGACCCAAAACCAATGTCCGCCAGGTCCACCAGGACCCCCAGGACCAGCTGGAATGGATGGTAAACCAGGAGAGCCAGGAGCTTCAGGACCAAATGGAATGTCCGGAGCACAACTCGTGAAAATGATGAGAAACGACGACACGTGCATAAAGTGCCCATCTGGACGTGAGCGAATGCCTAATTTATCTTGAATTCGTTGATTTCTTTTAGCACCTGGACCACGAGGATCCCCTGGAGAAGTTGGTCAACCAGGACCACAAGGAAGAGACGGAATGCCGGGAAGAGGAGGGAACATGGGAAGACCAGGATCACCGGGACCAGCTGGAGATGCAGGAGCACCTGGATCAAAGGGATCTCCAGGTCATCCGGGTAGACAAGGAATGCCAGGAGTCAGATATTTGCTCGGAGAACCCGGACCAGCTGGATTCCCAGGACCACGGGGAGCATCTGGACAAGCAGGACCACCGGGAGTTGCTGAAGAAGGACCGGATGGACTGCCGGGACCTGCTGGACCGCCTGGAAAACCAGGAATGCCCGGACCAATGGGTACTCCGGGACAACCAGGAGAAGCTGGAATCCCAGGAGCTGATGCTGCGTACTGTCCATGTCCGAAGAGAGAAGCTCTCGTCGAATCGTCAGTCATCTCGCAGGAAGTACCAGAGACAGGTTATGGAGACGGAGGAGATAAGACAAAGAGGGAGAAAGTGGAACAACAGCAAGAGGAACAGACGTATGACATTTTCAAGTTTGAGCAAGTTTAATTCATTGTACCAAATAAAGATGTTCACAGAACAAAACAGAAAACAAAATACAGAATTCAAACAAGTTATTGATTTGTACGTTTATGCCTTCGAACTCATCTTCTCCGGGCATTCCGAGATGTTGCCGTTGTTGTGTCTTTTCCGGTTGCTCGACGATCCACATCGACCTCCATCCTCACAATCCGAGTCGTCGGAAGAGTCATCAGAAGACGAAGAAGAACTGGAGGAGTCACTCGAGGATTCGTTCATGTCGAAGAGAGGAGCTTCGGAAGCAGACTGGATGATGGCCAGAACCTCGGGTCGCTCTTGAGACAGACTGAAAATTGGGGAATAGGTTTAGCCTAGTACATTATTTTCTCACCGTTTGAACCAATGCTTGCTCAACTTCGGTCTCCCTTTCACTGTTTTCGGCCAGACCAGATGCAGATTCTCGACGGAGCAGTAGTTGTGAGTGACAGCAACAGTGAAGTCTTCGTTGATGACAACATGCCACCAGCCTGCCGGAACAAACATTGTTTCTCCTGGTCCTTGTCGACATTCGATTGGAGCGTACTCCTTGGGCCAGGCTGGACTCTTCACGCGTTTGTAGACTGTCTGGAACCACGTGATTCCCTCATCCGGATGCTTTCCCTTCTCATGAGCCATCGGTTTCACAATATCACGCGGGGCGTTCGGTGGAATCAGAACCCAGCGCTTGTGCCCCACGAGAAGAGAGTTCCAGGCACTTGTGCCAAGAGGATCAATGTGAATCGCAGTTCCAGAACGAGCGGGTCCCATGACGAACCAACGGTGGGGCGGGCGCTTCTTGTTGTCGGCGTAGTGGAACAGATCGTCGACGAAGAACTTGGGAACGTGGTAATCTTCTGACAGCTTTTTGGTCTTTCTTCTCTGCAAAGAAATCGGTGTTGAAAGACCAACGGAAATTGTTATTACCTCGGCAAAGCTGCTATCAAAGATGTAGAGCGGCGAGTCGTCCATGTTGTTGAGCATGTAGTCGTGGTAGTACTTCATCTTCATCCGCACAGAACTCCCATTGTCATCCTCTCCACACTTGAAGTTTTGGTTACGATACTTCTTGGCAAGACGCTGAAAACGATATTTGTCTCTGAGCTATCCAACCTCTAACTAACCTCCAACGTCCACTTTTCCTTCGCTTGCCAGTTTTCTGTCAGTCCCGTCAGAATCACCGGGATTCTGGGTCTCTCGAACTCCCGACGGAACTCCTCGACAGAAGTCGTTTGTCCATCAATACTGAAGCAACATCATTGTTCTACTGAATGTATTCTAGTTAGATTACCGTTGGATAGTGTCCTTGAGTGGTGGCAGATTGAAGCTGTCCGCGTATCCGAGAGTATCCCATCCGAACTTCCGCAGCTCTGGCCTCGCCTTTTCCTTCGCAATCGAAACCCGTTTGTATGTTCTTGGTAGTGAGTATCTATCTTTTCCTAGCGACATCAGTTGTCTCTGCAACAGTTTTCCGTTGATACATTCGATAAATACGAAGAATTCTTGTTCTGAACCTTCATATCGCTGAGGAATTCAGCAGTAAACGACCACATCACCACGATACTTTCAGCAAAATGCCGATCATCACTCTTTCTAATCTGTTCTAGTTTGTTGGCATACACGCAAAGTACGAGGCCGGGATAACCATCTGCTATCAAAAAAATGATAAGAACGTTACAGAAATAATTGAGATCTTTATTACGAGGTGGAGTATATAATCAACTACTGTTAAAGTACATCCTCTGCTTACTTGTTGCAGGCTTCTTCCCATTTTGCGAACAGACCAAGCGGATCCGCCTTTCCCTTATCAACAACTTCCGATTTGGCGTCGACGACAACCATCTTTCCGGCCGGGTTGATCACTCGCAGCACTGGAATCGTCTTCACCTCGAACTTTGATTGGTATCGTCTAAAGCATTAATCGTTCAATTTTTTCTGTTCGTCTCTTTTCCTTACGTCATAATGTCATCTCCGAACTTGACGCACAGCCAATCGCCGTGTTTCTCGGTGAAGTTCTCCTCGAGATCTGCTTTCGACCGATCACGTGAGAAGAAGACCACTTCGATTGGTTTGCCGGCCTTCTTCAGATGATGATAGAAGCGCTGAACGATTAGTTTCGACGAGAACGCGTTCCTTCTCGATCTTACCACGAGTTTCGGAGTGAACTGCTTGCATGGGGGACACCATCCGGCGGAGAAGTATAAGGCGACAACCTGAACTGGATAATGATTCTCTGATTCCCTTTCAAGTAACACCTTGCCCTTGAGGGCTTCTTCAGCTGCTACTTCAGTTAAATCTTGTTTCAGAAGGGTCACACCTTTCATAAACTCGGACATGATTGTTCAGAAGATACCTGTCATGACGGATTCATAGACCAATTTTTTCAGAAAACGGAGAAATAAATAAATCAAGGTTATTTAGGATATATCGAAGGCCAACAATTGAATTGGGCACCGAGCCATTTAGGTAATGATAGAGAGCGGGGAATTCGCCGGGAAAACAGGGTAAAAAGAAAAATGGAAGATCAAAATGAGTATGGTGAATGAAAATGGGAATTGATAAATCACGATTTACCACTCAACAGATACCGGTGAAAGAAGATTGTGAATGCGGGCACGAAAAATTCGAGAGCCGACCAAAAAGTTAAATGAATGTTGCTCTCGAATTTCATCAAGCACGGAAAGAGGCGGCGTCACGAAGCTCTTCGTTTGATTGAAATTAAAGAATTCTGGAGTTTTGGTGTATCTCGAATTTCGTTTTGTGTCAACAAGAATTGTTATCTAAAGAGAGTTGGAAAAGGGAAATTGGAAAGAAAGGAAAGTGGGTAGGGAGGAATGGGAAAACTGATGGCACACGTCTATCCGAGCATCTGCTTCTGAACCATTTCAGCAGAGTACTTGGTAGCCTCCTTCTTCACTCGCTTCTCGTACTCGGTTCTGAAAAAAATAGACATGAGAGAGATACACTTCGTTATGAATTACCTGTTCTGACAGTAAATTTGGTAGGCCTCGGCCTGAGCTGGGTCTTCAATGTTCGGGTTGTTCAGGAGATCTTGAATACCAATGAGGAGCTGCTTGATGGAGATTGACGGCTTCCAGTCCTTGTTCTCGTCAAGGAGAGACAGGCAGACCGTTCCTAGAAAATTGAATGGTAAATTCATTCAGTTAACCACGACGATTGTTCTCACCAGATGGGTAGACATTCGGGTGGAAGAGTGGGGGCTCGAACTTGCACTTTGGCGGCGTCGACGGGAAATCGTCTTTGAAGAGCATCCGAATCTGAACAATTAGGATTAGAACAATCGTCACAATCCATTATCTTACTCTGTACAGTCCTCCCTCCCAAATGGTGTCTTTTCTTCCCGGAATAGCACATTCCCAGTTGAACAAGTTCAATGTTCCGTCAGGATTCTTGACTGGCTTGGCTATGAAGCCGAACGGGTGGTCCTTTCTCCAGTGCTTTCTCTCCTCAGCTAAACGACCGGCTGCGATTCCAGACATTTTTGCTTGATCACCCTCTGAAAAAGTGAATTAGTATCGAAAAATAGGAAGAAAAGTTGAGAATCAATAGCAAAACACGAGAAGAAACGCTCGACGGAGGGTGAGGGGTGAAAAGGTGAAGGAAAAGAGTACGAATGCGGGAGAACTTCGAGAAATCGGCTCGGGCACGGAACCGACAACAGAATGACAAAACGGGGTTGTGAAACAAAATTCAAAATTAGGGAATGGCGCCAAAAGAAAAAATGGGGGCGTGTCGACCGCCCGTGTTTTCAAATCAATAAATGCAATGTGCGGCATCGATTTTCGCAAGCGCGCGGCGCTGCTTCGGCCGTTCGTGGTCAAGGAAACCGAACATGACGTCGTCTTTTTCTGAAGAAGATTCTGGAATGGACAGGGCGGGAGATTCGAAAATCAAACAGTTTATGTATTGCGAAATAGAGAAACAGAGAGTCAGAGATCCTTCCGCAGTTTCTCATCTGTGCGCACTTGCTGCGGGGAACGACTCTCGGGGCTGGAATGAGACAAAGAAGTTGTTGAAACATCCAGTTAACCTACTCGTCTGGAGTTCTTTCCATGTCGGGATTGAGCGTCGGACCAGTACAGCCGTAGCTATAGGGCTTGTACTCGTTGCCGAAGAGCCAGTTCAACTTGTATTGCGGAATGAAAGATCTGGAAAGTCTAGGTTTCTGGGGCTACATTAGATTTGAAACTTGTTTTCTTTGAGAATGGAAGCATAGTTTATTGTGACCTTGATCCGTTGTGTCAGCTTATCTCCATATACTCTGTTCCATTCCCTGGAAACATAACTTTCTCGTTATCATTTTGAGTGGAGTTGGAATGACCGAAAGATCAACAAAAAGACAAACGACAGGAAAGAACCGACAAGTGGTGAGAAGCGAGAGAGGAATGTGGCGAAGAGTCTGAACAGTTCTGATTATTGACATGTATTCCACGGGAAACTGACATGGAAACAGCTGCGGAACTTAGAATAAGCAGAGAAGCGAGGAAAGTTCGGTTTGGTGGATCATTGTCACGCGAGTTTTGGGTTATCGAAGACTTATTGGTCAGCAATTCAGCGTTATAATCGTCCACGTTGGTGAGCACCAGTGCTCTGAATTTGAGGATCTGAACCCTGGAAAACAGTTACCATACTCACTTATCTTCTGGAAATTCGAAGACGCTATCCTTTTTCGAGTGCATTTTAGGAATGAAAAGAATGTGAAAATGATGAGGGAAAGATATTGTTCATTTGATAAAGTTTATATGTAATGGAACGTGTAAAACCTAGTATCACAATCGAAAATGTTTTGTTTTTCCGTGAGAAAAAATGCGGAAACTGAGAGAGCACCGGGCGAGAAAAGGCACTACTATTATGGCGGTTCGGGGCGGGGAAGTCTCAATAATTTACAGAAATGTGGAACAAGAACTGGTGACTAGTGCTTCCTGCAGCACGGACAGAAGAACTTGACGAATCGTCTGCGATATGGGTTGAGAAGGAGAGGGGCCAGGATGAGGAAGGCGAACGGACGGACGAGGAAGAATGTGAGGTGGAGGGGGAAGAGTTCGGAGGCGAAGTGAAGAGGGAGGTACCAGGAGAAGCCGAGCACGTGTTCAATATCGGCGGCCAGGGTCAGGGCAGACCAGACTGGAAGAATAGGTTGGTGTGGGTTGGAAAACAGGGTACTTACTGATGTAGGGAGCAGTAAGGGCGTGGACCAGCACGGTGAAGAGGAGGAACAGGAACAGACGGAGCTTGCTGTTTCTGACATGCTCGTAAGGGGACGTCTTGGTGACCTCATCTTTTCGACGACAGAACAAGAACAGAGACTGTAAGAGATGGATTGGAGAGTGGCAAGAGAAAAGAGAACATACCGCGAACGTCTGTGTGAAGATGATGAACGCGAGAATGCATGCACTGAGACGGAGGAGAGAAATGATGGAGTAGTACAGCCATTGGGGAACCTCGTAGATGGAAAGGAGAGTGTCGACGGCAGTAAACAGGACCGGGAGGACTTGGATCTTGAAGAAAGCACGTCCAATTGGATCGTAGGTGATCTGTTCTGGGCGGACGACGGCTTTGTGAGCATAGAAGAACACGGTGGTTGTGGAGAAGAGAAGGCTCCAGAAGATGAAGTCACCGGCGACATATGAAGCAATTGAGAACAACTTGTCACTGGTGTACAGCTGATAAGTCGTGTACTTCTGCAGGATCTCTCCGTAACTCTCCACAGCGTGTCTGAAGAAAAGAAGAGTTCAGGAGAATTACGAAGCAGTAACTCACTTCTGCCAATCAGCAACAGTTTCGTTCACTCTTGGCTGCAGATTGTAATAGTTCCAGTCGAACTGTCTGAAACCAACATACTTTTAGAACCTACGTTTCCCTTCACTTACTGAGTTCCGAAGATGGCGGTGCTGGCGTGGATTTCGGTAAAAATGTCGAACCCAGCCTCGATGAACAGTGGAACAATGAGAAACAGAACGAAGAACTTGAAGAAGTCGCGACGGATTGTGCAGGAAAGAGTGAAGAGAAGGATGATGAGGATGCACTTGAAAGCGAGAAGTCCGATGCGGTACGGGTTGGGTTCGTAGCCGAAGAGGAGTGGAGCTAAAGGAAATGGATGGTGGAAACGATTCATTGTTAGAAATGGAGCTGGGGTGTGTAATCAACGACATCAACCTTTGCGTAACGTGGGTTACTGGGTTCACTGTACTTACCCAAAGTTGTGGTGGTCGTGCTGCTGAGGATGGTGCTGGTGGCCATGGTAGTTGTTGTTCCGTTAAAAAGAAGTTCAGGTTCTTCTGAATTCGTCAGAAGAGTGTGAACCTCCTCGGGAATGTCCCCACTGAAGTCGAACGACTCATCTCCCATGGCTCTGAAAGAAGGAAAAAAGTTAGGAGAGTTACGAATCGACGGGGCGCGATTTGTTTAATACTAGAAGAGAAAATTGGAATTGAAACTCGAGGGGTCAACAACGTATCGAGTTTCGTCTCAGTTATCATCTGATCGAATGAAATGGCAGACACTTCGTGGCGAGACCACTTCCGGGAAGCAGAAGGGAACTTATGGGCGCGAACCGAGACGAGACAATAAACAGTTAGCGACAAGAGAGAGGCTGTCCGTCGGTGGCAAAAATCGAGAAGAAGACGATGAACAAAGGGCCGAAAAATTGGCTATTGGTGGGTGGGAGTGGGAGATAACATGGGAATCGAGTAGACACTGCGACCGTCATTTGATGATGCAGTAATTTGATGGGGCAAGGGTACAGGTGGAGGGAGAGGCGTAGAAAGAGGTGGATACGAACTGGACAGGGGGATTTATTACGGTTTTGGAACTTTTAGCTAGAAGGAAAAGGTGTCAGGAGTAGGTGAGGGAGCTGAGAACAGGAGGGACCAGCTTTTTGATTTATGCAAATGTGGGAAAAACGGAAAGGGATGACGCAGAGATGAGGTGAGAGAGAGGAGGGGAAAAGGGGAAGGACCGGGTAAAAAAGCGCTGACTGGTTGGGTCGGGCAGAGACTGCGAGAGATCCAGATTGTGTACTGCTAAGTGATTGCAAACCAAAAGCACATGTCGGTTGGATTACACTGGCCGAGGAAGCTGTGCCGGACGGGGCCGACCGGGTGGACCCAGGGTCCCTCGAGGTGATTAACGGTGCCCTCCCCCAGTGACACTGACACATCCGGGCCTGATTAACGAGGTTGGCGCAGTGCCAGCTGATGAGTTTGCTGGTAGGGGAGGGTGACGTGGCAGTCTGGGAATGTGTGTGGGACGAGGTTATGATACAGAAAAGTTGGAATGTTAGAGAGGGGAAACAAATAACATGTATTGCAGGGTGAATGAAAAAAAGGAAGAAGGAATGTTGGAAGCAAGGTAGTCCGACAGATCAGTGACCCAACGGTGCAAGATCGAAAGACATCAGCTGAGTGCAATACTCGCTGATAACATTAGTTCTGCCAAATCGAAACTGTTTTCGCAATGAATTCGTCAAAAAAGAGGAGAGACAGGAGGCCGATGAGTCAGCCTCTTCGATTTCTAAACAGTAATGGAACAAAAATGTCAGCAATGTTGTGCAGGTCTCTGTCTATTCAGGAATGCCATTGGACAGAAACTGAGAGGGAAAAATCAAAAGAAACCAAAGGAAACCGATGAGATCTCCATCATCCCTCGATAAACCTTTGCAAAAAACAAATCGGGGGCGCAAGCGTAAGAGGTCGGTGCCATGTCGCCCGAAACGAGGATAGTCGTCCGATTGCGATCTGCCGAAGGCTTCTGTCTCCGCTGCTTCTGTTTCTTTTCTTTCTTTCCTGCGCATTGGGCAGGAAGCGAAAGGCAAGGACACACAGCTGGGTCGTGTCGAGTTGGTGGGCTGTTGCTGTTGCTACACATAAACAATTTGGCACTTTGATGGGTCATCGACTCATCGAGCCTGCACGAAGCGGTGAGTAATCGATAGACTATTCGAAACTAATGATAGAAGAAGGAGGCGTGAATCAGAGGAAAGGGGAGGGAAAAATGACTGGGAAGACTCAGATTTGGGTAATTTTCTTTGAGAACAGTGGTCTTTAGAGAGGAAAACAGAGAAAAGTAGAAGGAAAACAAGTTTGCCCACGAGCGAAATGAATGAGAAGAAGGTGCCCAAAAATAGAAGAATGATGTGGTGGATCAGAGGGAAGAGAAACGATAATATTTAGGAAAGGAGGCGGAAAATGAGAGAATGAGTGAAGGGGCGAATCTGCCGAAAGAAAGAAGAACACGCCGGCCGCTGCTTCTTCTGGTTCTGATATGATAACATTCGAAATCAAACAATGGCCAGTCCAGGATGCCAGATACACTTCTTCATCAGGGAATATTCTGATCTTCGTGGATCATTTGACAAGGCTGAATAGGTAGGAGGAAGGAGGAACAGTAGTGACTACTTCTTGCCATAACTCATGTTCTCCTTTCACTTCTTGTTAGTTTTTGTCCTTTCTTTGTCAATGTGTAATCGGGGGACTACTGTAGACGAGAAGAAAAAGAGATCAGAAGTCAAACGACTGCGGTTTTGTAATCCGTTCTTGAGGTGTTGAGGCGTGGCGACTGGTAAGTTTTATGGAAAGGGATATTGGATAGGAATACCTGATACATAAAGTTTAGTAACATACAGGATCAAAAACTTGAAAGCATCATCCAGCTGGAACTAATGCGAATTCAGATATGATCGTATCAAGAGGACCAGAAACTATAAAACAGTATTGTCGAGATCCAGGTTTCCAATTCCCAACGAGTACCTCTGAAAGTAATCTTTGACATCAGTCGTTCTTTGAATGATAGATGAATCCTCATCACAACTTTGATCTTTCCAACTCGTTCCGTCGCTAAACCATCAAATTCTTGTTGATCAGTTCTCCCCGACAACAGAATCCCTCTTGTTATTTTTTGTTTTGTTGATAAACCACCGACTGATGTTTTTGTGTTTGTTTGTATTACTTTCTGTGCGGAGAAAACGACTAGTAGCTGAAAGTCGTTGTGTAAAGCAATGACGAAAGTTAGGTTCGGTTTCCAGATTCTCCTCGTGGAGAGAGAGAAAGTTCAGAACACACCCACGGTCAATGAAGAAGACGAAGAGGACGGAGACGGTGTCGGATTACACGAACAAGAACAAGCAGACGGCAGGGCGACGATGCTGATCTTGACGGGAAGAAGCTTCGAAGGGAAAAGGTCAAGTTGTGTTTGATTGATGAGAACATAACTGAAGACATGACGGATTGGGTGTAACATGTATAGAAAGGAAAACATGATAGAGCACGTTAACAGGGTGACATGCGTTCAGTATGAGAAGCTCGTTTGCTCTGGTACTTCTGTAGGTTTTGATCCGATAAGAGTTATGCATTACTTCGATCCTTTTTCAAGCTTTTAGCAATCAAGAAGGCTTGAATCAACCAATTGGAAATCAATACACCTTATTATTGTTCCTACTCCTATTCAGTCAGTCGCTGCAGATAATCTATTTCCACTTATAGATTTTCTAATATTCCGTCACCCTCGGACCCTTTAGCTTGATTTTCTAACAGTCCCCTCAGGCAGGAACAAAGGTAAATAGATGAAAAGGTTCTTTGCCACCTCATCAGGATTTGACCTTAGTTCTGAGAACTTGAAAACTAAACCTGACTGACAGAGAATGAACTAAATTTATGAAGGATCTTGTTGATCCCATTCTGTTGACTATCATGATATCATGCACTCCATCCCCTTTCCCTTTGCACTTCTTTTGTTCATGTCAAAGTGTGATGAATTCCTGAAACCCACAAATCAAGTCCAGCTTCTCCTCGTTTGCTCAGGTGTAAAATTGTGCAATGCTCGGCGGCGGAATTGTGCAATTCGAATGGGTCGATAAAAATTGCGCTGGCTCCCGTCCGGAATAATGAGTTGCTGGATGAGTCAGCTGCTCTTCCGGCCGTTCCGCCGTAATCTTCCGCGCGGATCAGAGTCAATCCGGAAGCCAGGTGAAGAAGAGTATAGTACGAAAAACACAAATGCAAAGGGTAGATGGAGTCAGGCCGCAAAAACGACAGCCGCGTAAATTTCTTGCATTTTTTGTGCGTTTCTTTCGCAAGTCGACTCACAGCTGATCTGTTTTACACTGCGACAGAACATCAAAAAGTGAGGGTGGATGGGGGGGAGGCGCCAGGAGTTGATTGCGGAGAAGATGCTGGCTCGTTACACCTCTTCTTATCCTTTTACTCGGCGTTTTTCTGGTGGTGGAAGAGCCAATAAACCAGAAGAACACAATGAGTCTAGGAGCAAGAAGACAAGACTCTCTGTTCGTTTTTTCTGTTCTTTATGATTCTTCTCGTTATCCCAGCTCCTACTTCTGAGCACTCCAAACTTCCTCCTTCCCAAATTAGTTCTATTCCCTTCCATGTCTTTCATCAATCATCTTGTGCTCTCTCTCCAAATTTCTCTTCCGCTGCCACTAAAAACCGAAAAGTCCATCAATCTTTGCAGGAAACTAAATGGAGTTTAAAGTATCATCAAGCACAAGTCGGTGTTCGTCGCCTCCTTGGATCCGCCACCTGACCGCCTCTCCGTCCCGTCCGCCACCGCCCCCATTGCATCACCGATCGCACTCTGCTTCCACCCCCACCACTTCGTCCATTGGTTCCTCTTCTTCTTGCTCTTCTTCATCTTCTTCCTACGACCATTTCCATCTGCATCCCCACTCTCTTCACCACCATCATCACAACCATCACAACCATCACCATCACCATCACAACTGGCACAAAACCATGTCGACTGCCCTGGAAAAGTGCACAACGTCACTGTCGGAAATCCACCGACTCCTCCGAGGTGAGTCTCTCTGTCGGTTGTCCTTTTCGTTTGCACAGCTTTATCATTTCGTAAAACCTTGGAAACATGAGCTGACCCAGATCACTGCGGTCATCCCTCCGGGTCATCTGTCGTTTGTTGTCAATCCATCCCCGTTTTCTCTCGTTCCCTCTACGTTTCCCCACCTGGATACACTAATAAACAACTGATTCTCGTTTAGTTTCCGTTGCTCGGTGCTTTCTCCAACACTTTCCCATGCATGGGGTCTCCAAATCATCAGTCCTTTCGTCGTTTCCCGTGTTCTTTAACCTTCTTCCAAAGTTTCCCCGGAAGCTGCCCCGTGTCGTGACATGTTTTCTGATCAGTCCTTCTCTCATTTCAAGTTTGAGTTTCGTTTTCAAACCTTGCCATGTTTATGACTTCTCGACATCTCAACTCCTAACGAAATGAATTTCCCGCACGTGCTTCCTTCCTCGAAAATACCGATCTGATCCGTTCATTAGTCCTCTCTTCTCCTCTGCAAACTCTCTTTCAAACTCTGATCCCATTCCGTGCTAGTCATCCTCTATCAATTTTTAATTTGCTTTCGTGCCGTCCCGACTAGCATGTTTCATTCCTCTCCGCCCCTACGGTAGTTCATTCCATCGCTCTGATTCCAGATATCCCATTCCTTCGAGGTTCTTTTTCAGCTGAATTGCCCTCCTCTTCTTATTAAAATTAATTGGGTCTAAGAGCATGTTTATCCTCCCCCTCCTCGTCTTCCTTTTCCTTTTCAATACATCCTCATTCGTATTCAATCGAGAAACTTCTTGCTCGAAACCGAGGCGAAACGAAAACAGAATTCATCGCGGGGCGCCGTCCGTTTCGAAGTGAAGCACCCTTCCATATTTGATCAGTTTCTTTTCGCACCCTCTTTTGTTTTTTGCGCCGGCGTCCTTGAGCCAAACGGCTTCAGAATTTGAGAATTTGAAAAACGAAACAGGAACGAAACCCGATACTCGTCGTTTGATAGATTCTATATAAGAACGAAGAAAGCAAGAAGTGGCGGAAGAAGCGGAAGGCGGCGGGGGTGGAGTCTCTTATTGAGTTTTGAGACATAGAGTCCAAATTCCAAATTCCCATGATCCCCCCGGATCACAAATTGACTACTCTGGCTACTTCCCACTCCTTCTTCTTCTTCCCGTTTTCCGTCGTTTCTCATTATCTATTTCCGTTTTCTCTCCTTTTTTGGTAAAGAGCTACCCACTCTCTTTTTGGGTCCGAAGCTAAATTAGCCCATTTCACATGAAACATAATGGCTTTTCACTTTTCACTTTCCGACCTGAAGTTTCTTCCTTTGTTCTTTTTTTTGGCTCGTTTCCTCTTCAAGAAATGTATTCGGAGATGACAGAACAGAAGAGAAGGTGACTAACCTGACGGGGCGTCAATTTTGTATTCAGTTTACGTATTCCGGAGGGAGTGAATGCAGAAAAGACCGGGCTGTTGAGGCGGGGAGACAACTTTTAAAGGCAGCCAAAGTTAGGATTCAAAACCTGAAATCTTCTTGTCACTAACTCAACTCCTGGATCTTTACTACCATTTCTCATAGAGGAAAGGTTGGAGAGAAATAGAAACAAGAACATTAACTTGTTCCCGTGTTTTTCTTATCTCTGTGCGTATCTTTGTGATAAACAGAGGTTCAAAAGTTAAGAAGTTCATGTTTTCGAGCGAGTACGTTCAGTGTTCAGTTCAGCGTGGTTCGATGCACAATTCGTCTTGCGAATCTGAAATTTCAGCCCACATCCGCTGGAGCGTGTAAGTAATGACGAGAGAGAAACCGAGAGCATCTGGGCCGTGTGTTTCATTCTGTTCCTTCATTCATTTCGATGACAAATCTCACTCATTTTTCAGCGAATTCCTTCTCTTGAACCCGTCTTCCCTTCTTCTCACATGTAACCAAATCTCATAATATTCTATTCTATTCTTCCCCTTTTTTGGTTTCACATTTCATATCTTCCCAAATATTCATAAGACACCAAATAACAATAACAATAACTGATATATTGTTATTATTAGTAACAGACGAATAGCTGAGCTAAAGCCAGTCAGTTCTCGTCCACCCACCTAACCGTCCTTCGCTCGTTTCTCACCTCCGGTATCACCTCTCGTTTCCTGTGTTATCACACAGCCACTCAAACCGCTTGTCCGACTCATGTGTTCCCTTATCCCGTCTGTTTGCTCACGGTCTGTACGAGCGGTTTTTGAGAGATGGAACCGAACCAGCCCATTCGGTCCCCAGCTCTTAGAAGAGTGATATCACCATTCCTCCATGAATGGGTAATGATCAAGGACTACAAGAAGATAGACAGAGAAGCACTTTCTTTGTCACGTCTCTATTTTGAACTCTCGATGACACGCTTTGTTGACACCAAGAAAAGCTGATAATCTCCGAAGAAGAACATCTCATTAGAGTTCTTCATCGTCCTGACCCAATTATAAGCTTTTCATTGGAATATTTACTAGACCAGATTAGCCGTCCGCTTTATCGAATGCTTTTCTCCTCCGTCGTATCGAACCCATCTTCCTTCTTCTTTTGCTTCCAATAAGTTATTCCCCTTTCCCTCAGTCTGACATTTCCTTCTCTTCCCATTATTCTGAATAATTCCAGTGTTCTTTCTGAGTGAGTAACGGTGTGTTCTAGTCTTCAGTTCACCCCCAGTTTCCTTCATTTCACTGTCCTTGTCTAGTTCAATGAGCACTGAAAGTCTTTTTGAAATATGATAAGAAAACCAAAAGTTCCCTCCGAGAGATCGAGTCGAAAGAGCCAACAAACCAGTTTGGCTTCGAAGCTCATATCTCTCCTGTCCTGTTTACAAGTGTCAACTCGTTTCGTCTCGAGTGTCTCGAGTGTCGGTTCACTCCTAAATCACTCCGTTCGAATGTTCTTGTTGCTAATGGATACTCCGTTTCAGAGTCCTCCACTTCCTCCTACGGAACAATGAGCACCACGTCTTCTATCGAATCGTCTCCGATCGAACAGGCAACTTCGAGATCGGCTCGTCGGAAATGGCACTCCGCGATGAGATTCATCCAAGGAGTGCATCGCTTCAAGACTCCTGTCGTTTCTCACAAGGTGAGCCCAATAGAATACGGTAGAATCCAAAAGTGCGCGGTGGGTCTAGACATATCAGTGCCCTTCTTTTGGACATCTCAAAGCGGCCATAAACTTGACAAACTTCCAAAAATAAAGTGCTGCTCGTAAAACTGCGGTCATAAGTCGATTCCTCCACTTTGCCGCTGCGCCGCCTTGAGAAGCTCCCGCGTAGTCGTCTCGATATGACGCTTTTCTCGAAAACAAGTAAAGAAATGAGAAGAATAAGTCAGCCTAGGTTGTGTCAGCTACCGGATAATCCGACATTGTGCTCGCCCCGGCAGATTAATTTGGCGTCCCGGCTCGTATTGCACATGTTCGCGAAGAATGAATGACGGAACCGAACCGGTCTCTCGTGTTGTGTGTTGGGGCCTGCACGGCTCCGGAAGAAAGAATTGTGCATTTCTGAGTCGCGAGTTACAAATCAACTGCAGGATTTGATTGACAACGTGAGAAGTTCTCAGTGTGGGAAAAAGTGAACTTGTGGCAGAGCTCAGCAGGAAACTGAAACGGGCGACGATGATCTATATTCCTTCCTCTTAAAGTGTTGTCACATGAGAGAAAGGATTGACGGATCCAACAATAAATGATGGAAGGGACCGACCCATTTGTGTCCTATCTGTTATTATGCAGACTGTCCTTTATTGCTAATGAAATTGAAGCCACTTGTTTACGAAGAAGCTCATGCGCCGAGACGAAGAAAAGAGGAAGACGGCGGGCCGAGACGAATATGACGGAGATGGTTCAGTTAGAGTTATATCGTCAATAGTCACCGTGAGAACACGGCCTTGCTTCTGTTTCATCAGCGGTCCCGTCTCTCGAAACAAAAACTCGTACACGTCGTCGTCTTCTTCTTCTTCTTCGTGGACGACTGCTCGCCGCAACGAAGCCACACCCCTGCAACTGGCGCACGCCTCACTCGCGATGTGCTCTCGTCGCGGACGCCGTCTCAGTCTTCCACAAACGCCGATGGCTACTCCAGCGGGCTCTGGAACGCCTGGCATCATGAACGGTCATCCGTTCGCCTCTCGTCCCCATTATGAGAGACGCCAACTGCCCATGCAGCACACTCTCCGTCACAACCATTCAATGGGATCGTTGATGGGTCCGGGACGGGAACCTCCGATGCCCTCCCATCACTTCCATAACCCTCATGCGAGACTGTCCCAACCTGACATCTACTCGGCTATCTATCGTCCCCATCACTATTATTCTCCTCCTGTGTCTTCTGGAATGGGAGTAGTCAACCCATACCCCTACCAGTACCACTATAATTCTGGAATGCTGCCCTCTTCCCAACATTCAAGTCCCTTATACATGCGTAGGATGCTACCAACGCCTAAGAGTAGTGGGGGAATCGCGCGGAAACTGCTCAAAAGATGCACCAATCCAGACTTGATGAGATTGCAGAGAACTACCGAGATCCGCGAGCAGTCGGTTGGAAGGACAAGTGGTGAGTCGAACATTTTGTACTTTGAAACGATCCAAGAGTGCGAGTGAATGGTTGAGATAGAAACTACTTAGCAAGTTGATGTGAAAAGGTGAAAAGGGCAATCGGTTTCGGGAAGATTCTTGCTTTCAACGTGTGCATTGATCTGGAAAATGGGGGGAGTGAAACGAAAATTAGATGTGTGGAAAGAGAGAGTGTGTGCGAGGTCCGTTTATTCGAGATTTCAAAATTGGAGGTTGTAAAATCGAAACACGGGACAGGATAATTGCATGGAAATTTAGGGGTCCGGTGGAAAATACCGAAAGTCAGACAAACGAGCTTTCACTCTTCACTGTCCCCTGCTCTTCTCCTCTTTGATTTCTGCTTTTCCTGGCCTTCCAGACTCTTTTTCCGGTCACTGACCCGTTCCATGGCCTCAGGGCACTCTTTCACAGAGTCTCAGTAGCTTGATAAGGCGGTCGGGTGGACCCATGTAACTCGATCTTCCGTCCTGCGCGTCTCTTCTTCATCTGCATCTTCCTTCCTTCCTCTTCTCGCAAAAAACCAGCCAATGTTTGTGCCACACCGCCGAAGCAAAAATTGTTTCCTGCCCTCTCAGCGGCCAATCGAATAAGAAGAATAATTAACTGAGTCGGGAGGACCCTGCGCCGGCCAGTTCGCAGTGTGCATAATCATTGAATGGCATGCAAGTGGGCACGTGAGACGAGATGAGTCGGGTCGCAGATAAAAGTACGATTGGTTCATTACTTATTGTCCGGGTCCAAATGAATTATGACGAATGTCATGAATTTGTATATTAGCTGACATTCGAAAACGAACACGTCACTTTGGGAACTGCAAGACGGAGAGATTCACCTGCAAGGGAGCGGCATACAAATCAGAAAATCTGTGTCACTTCCGCATTTAACACCGGTTGATTCCTTCATTTACTCCCTTCCTTTTTCCTTTTCACACTCTGTTTTCCTCTTTTTTCAAAATATGAGATGCTTGTGGAAACTGGGTGAGGTGACGAAGCAGAATTCAAAACAAGTCGGTATCGAAGGGAACGTCAAACACATCCACGGAAACGTCGAATTAGAGGAGCAAGTGGTTGAGCAGGAGTCGGAATCTGGTTTCGAAACCCCCTAAAACGGTTGTTTTGAGACTTTCAGCCTGTCTTCGATGACACAAATTAATTGCCGAGTGGAGTAAGAGAGACGACAACAACTAGAATATCTCGAGGCTCTTCTTCCGGAGACATCTTCCCAGGAAGGGGCTGTCTGATTTCGTGTTCTGCTCTCGGTTACCGACAGTTTCATTTCCCACCGGCATCGTTCAATTTCCCGTTTCTCGTCGTGTTTCTACGAAATTATATCGTCGACAATAACAGCAGAGACGTTCTGACGAAGGCGTATCTAATCTGCCCTTTAGCATATACACACCAGATTACATCCAATTTTCGCTTCTTTTGCTAGTCCTCATATTTGTCTCATTCTTCTTCTTCTTTTTCTTCTTCCATATTCTTTTGTTGCGAGGTGATGAGTCGTACGGCAGTGATGAGAAATCAGAAGAAACGGAATGGAGATCAGGAGGGAACAGGAGGAGGCGGAGGAGCGAGACCGACGGTGTTTGCGAGACCTCCGAGAAAATACAGTAAGAAGAGTCCCACGGATCGGAAATGCATTGTATCTGATTATTATTTGATTAGTCAGATGTAGACACTGGAATTGAATCTGGAAGTGGAAGTGTGTGTGTTAGTCATGTGTGAAAATGTGGGAGCAAACTGAAAACGGAACAAATGTAGTGAGTAATCAAAGATTCCCATTCTATCCGGGACGTTTTCCAAAACATTACAAGCCATTCACAGAAGATCCAGTCTCTTTTATCAACCCCAAACATTTCAGAGAACCCAATCGACCCTGTATACCTTGCGTTGAAGCAAGCGACTGGCCGTTATTCCCGTCGGGGCTCTTCTACTAACTTTGAATCGGCGTCTCCAAGTCCACGCAATCTTTCTCAGGTGTCACTTCAGGTACATAAATAACTATATAGCCCATCACAATCCCCAATTAGCTCAGAGCATCTAGAGAATTGAATCGTATTGTTTACAGGACTCTGGCTACGCCGAAATGGGTTCCTCGAAGGCCAACCCGCTGCTCGGCTCCACTCCACAGCTCGACAACGCCGGTGAGTCAAGACTGCTTCACCTGTCGGTGCCGCGCGAATCACATCTAATAAATCGAATTCTTGCGGACGGAAGAGGCCTTCCGCAGAAGCCAGTCTCCATTTTGGTTTCGATTACTCTTTTCTCCGTTACCTTCCGTCCGACCTAGCCGCGATAAAAAGTGAACACGGAAAGGGAAGCACTTAGGTTGCGCGCAGAGGGCGTACTCCGTTTCTCCGAGAGTTGTTCTTTCCTCGTCCAATTTTGCAGCTAACACAATGAACGTCTTCGTGGGTGAGTAGAGTAGTTGAGAGCTTCTTGCAAGGGCTCTGCATTTCCTTTTCTTCATGTCGGTTTCGAAATCATTCCATCTGGAAGTGTGTGTCAGAAGACTCCGGTGGTGGCTCTGCCTGAGTTGTAGCACTGAGGTGTCCCTTCCGTCGAGGTAGATTCTGTTTTCTCCTTCCCAATATCACGGCGTGTGAACTCTTCTGACTCTCACATTCTGACGTTACCTTGTGAGTTCTGCCAATTCCAGAGAGCTTGCAGTCGTGACGTGGTCCATTGACAATCTCATTTACGATTCAATTTACAAGAAGTTCTACTGAAAAGAGTGAAAGACCACTGTGTTTTGCATAGTACAGTCTGCTCCCCACGCCTTTCTCTCTCCAACTGAATCACCGGTCAGAACCGTTGACTCACAGTCCGTGTCCACCCATGCTCGCGCGGTCTCTCGGTGCACCCGTTGCTGTCAAAAAAAGAGTTCAAACAGCAATTTCGAAATCGGGGAGGTTTGGCCGGGCGCCTTACTGTTGCCAAGGAGCCCGGCCACCGCAACCTCTCCAGTTCCTCTCACTCCACCCCCACTTATTCATTCCAAATGGGCATCAGCATCTCCCTCCATTTTTTGCTCCGAGAACTTCAAGGTAGGTGGAGGAGCGAGGGCGGGTTGAGGAGCGGCAAAGTAGAAGAATGCACACTTCCTCATGTTGTCCATTAATTGCAAAACGTCGTCTTTTCTGTGCAAAGCGCATTATCTCGTTGCCAATTCGGAGAGAGAAGAAGTCCGCACCGCTGCTGACGTTCTTTTCATTGCTTTTTGGTCCTTCCGTCCTCTTTTTGTTCGCTTCTTTCAAATCTTTCGAGCATCTCTTTTCCGATTCTTTTGCATATCATTTGACTAATGTCTGGTAACCTAATCATCGGATAAATAACCAGATCAAGTTAATAATGATATCACTCTGATAAAGCCCTGCACCTGGTCCAAAAGTCCAAGAGTCAGTGATTGTTTCCGAGAATCGGAATTTGCAATGAAACTCAATTTAAGAAGGAAGTGTTTCTTTCATTCCTGCTTTCCGATTCCCCATAACATCGGAAGTATTCCCACTTTCCCATCAATGTAGTCTTTTCTTCATTAATGAATAGCCAAATGACATCCGGATTATCAAAAACGCATCCTTATCATTTGGAAACGTTTGGTGCACGGCGGAAATAAGAGCTCTTAGAGCAGCAGGGCGTGGTCTGCCATCCCTCCGCACGTCTCCATAATCTGTCGCTCGTCTCCTCGCCGCTCATCCTTTCCGGATATCAGCCACGGGAGGAGATGCACAGAACCGCGATCCAAGTGCTCGCAGTCCGCAAATTATTAGCCATGCTATCCGCCAGGAGATCGCTCCGGATGTGTGAGTTTTCTTGACCAAATTGACCTTACTAGGATGACATTTGAGTTTGTAAATCAGATGTGTAAGAGTCGGAATCACAGTCCAACCAGTCGACTAATCACTCTGTAGGTTGTTTATTCGAATAGATCTGTTGGCATTTCGAAACCACCTGCTGCCAAGAAGGCAAAGAATTCAGCTGGATTCATATCCATATTCCATCTGAAAACCAAGTGTCTTATGATTAGATTTTCCCAGCTCGGTGTTGGAAGACTGCTCTGATCTCTCCTTTATATTCTTTTCCTCTTTTCAGGTCGTTCAGTCGGACGCCGTCGTGCACCCAAACTGACGCAGCAAATGAAATCTCTTTCTCTGGACTGCCAGGACATGCCACCGCGCATCAACCAGAACACCAGAAGCCCTTTGAGTGAGTCGTTCATTGAACTTCTTCTGATCTATTCATAAACAGTCTCAGGATCGAAACTGGCGCCTCGTGACTACAGAAAACCAGGAATCAACGGATCTTCCGACTTCTCCGACGCGGAAAGATCATGCTCACCTGTCGTGAAAAGCAGAAGAAGCAGTTCGTCTGCCTGTAAGTTCTTCGGTTCCTTACAATCGTTCACTCTCGATGTTCAGTGCACGCTGGCGGCTACATCGTGATCCACGAGTACACTCCAGCTCATGGAGCCACATTGACCCTCGGAGA
The DNA here is from genome assembly GCA_900883565.2 of Caenorhabditis panamensis. Lineage (NCBI taxonomy): Eukaryota > Metazoa > Nematoda > Chromadorea > Rhabditida > Rhabditidae > Caenorhabditis > Caenorhabditis panamensis. Next base: position 343,103 of record LR537884.1, read on the forward strand.
AAAAGTTCGCGTAGTAGACAACGGAGATCCGGACTGGCTGCACGGCTTCCGCTTTAACGACAGGTATTTCCGATTCTCCCCGCTTTCCAGTTATGACGTAAAATGTTTCAGAACCGAGCACATGATCACGTTCCCCGCAACCTGCGTGGCTCAAATGCTGGCCGGTGAGCAAGCGATGCGAATCCAGCAAAACGTGTTGGTAGCCGAGCAGAAATTACGGATGTACAGGGATCAGGTGAGAAAGACTCGCGTCATTCGGGGAGCCGTCTCTCTTAAATCTGCCCATTTCTCTCATTCTTTTCTATCTGATAATCAAGTGTTTATCCTGGCATGTGTGCGCGATTCGCTCGCCCACTAATCCGCCACCTTTGGATTAGGGGATTACTGTAGGTCATCTTATCAACAACATATTTGATTCGTTTACGAACAGGTCCACAACCATTTCATAATCTCCTTTGTTTTCAGATCGTGTTCGTCCAACCAGAGAGTCTAATCGATGGAAAAGTGACTGTCCGGACGGAGCACAACGCCCTTGCTCCATGCCCGCTCTCCTCGCTAGCTCTTCTCTAATTCAACCCGATCCGTCGGTCGTTACGAGTCTTCCGTTCTCACCCTCCTACTCATATTTGTTCCAGTTCCAGTCGTTCTAGTCTCTCCCGATCCCCCAAACACCCTGGCCTTCCCCCAACCATCCCGTACACATATTTTGTCATATCGAGTTCTCTCTCTCTGATATTTTCTCCTTTTCCAAACTATTCGGACCCCACTCATTCGCAATTTCTTCCCGCATTCTCAGTCTCATTCCACACGTTATTTCGAACGTCTTCGTCTGCAATAAAGTCGTTAATTTGGTATCAAAAAAGCGACGCCTGTTGTCAATCTTTCATCGGAGCGAAACACGAAACAATAAGAATGGAGAGATACGCATCTCCCGGATTTTCGCACTTTTTTGAGATGTTCTCTCTCGTATAAAGGGTAGATGGGGAAAGGGAACGGACATAGAAATGGTCTGCAACGAACGTTCTCTCCACCTCCGGGTCCACAGGTTAGTTGCCTATTCGGTCGCTGCCGTGGCCTTTGTATTGTTGGTCGGAGCAATGGTCACTCTTCCTCTCGCATATCACTACGTTTCTCAGTTGAGACACTCATTGGAGAGACAGTTTGTGGTAAGAATTTCAAGTAAACTCAACAGTTAAATGTGATCATTAGGAGTGTAATGATGTCGCTAAAACCATATATGAAGGAGTCAACGAACTGAGTGACCTTATTGGAACCACTAACAGAACCAGAGCGATTCGAGCGGCCAAACCGAGACGGAGATTTGACGAAGGTTCGTTGTTAGTGTCTGACTCTAATTAAAACTATTTTCAGAAGAATCAGAGGGAACTTGTGAAGGATGTTGTCTACCAGGATCTCCGGGTCCAGCTGGGCCACCAGGCCGTCACGGACGTCACGGTTCTCCGGGAGCTCCTGGAAAACCTGGAAATCCAGGAGAACCGCCAAGAGGACCTTGTGATCCAGCACTTCCAAATCCTTGTGATTGTGCAGCTGGTCCGGCGGGAGAAGCAGGACCACGTGGTCCACCAGGAAACAATGGATTGCCGGGATTGAAGGGAAGACGTGGATTCGATGGTTTGGATGGAAGGCCAGGAAGACCAGGAAAAGCAGGAATCGATGGAGTACCAGGTCCAAAAGGAGAAGATGGAAGAGATGGAGAACCAGGAGCTATTGATACGACAGATGTGGGACCACCAGGAGATGATGGAGATGAAGGAATTGCTGGAGAAGCAGGACAACCAGGAAATGCAGGAAGAGATGGAAAGCCAGGACAAGCGGGACCACCGGGACCACCAGGAAAGGACGGCGTTGATGGGGAAAATGGAGATGATGGAGAACAGGGAGAAGCTGGAATTCAGGGAAGACCGGGAGAGGAAGGAATATGTCCAAAGTGAGCGTTTTTCAAATTGCCAGGGAAACAATTATCTATTTCCAGATACTGCGCCATTGACGGTGGTGTCTTCTTCGACAGCGGATCTCGTCGTCGCAGAACCTAACTTTTCTCTACAGTCCTATTCACCTTTTTTTGTAATATTTGGTGCTATTCAAACGGAAAGTGCAATAAATAGTTATCGGTTTTTTATCAAAACGTCTCATAAAAATAGAGGACAGAACAGAGAAAGAAGGTGAAATGGAGAATCTTAGGGAGTTATTCAGAAAGCCACGAAGCCTCCTCGAGAATAACAGCCTTGTTGTCAACGATTTGGTAGAATGGAACTGTAAAAGAGACACGGATGTGGAGAAGAAAGAAAACACTTACTGGCTTGGTATTCGGTCTTTCCAGTTTGAGGGTTGACTCTGGTGACAGCGTCATTCGAGGCTGGGGCTGAAAGAGTAACAATGAAAACTTCCAAGAAGGGAGTATGACTTACAGGCGCAGGTCGTGGTGTGTTTGCAGTGGGTGAACTGGGAGTTGGACCACTCACGAGCAATCTGGCATCCGAACCATCCAGCTTGGGCCTGGAAACCATTTCTGATTCTAACTTTCTTTTGATGAAGAATCTTACTGGGTTGACAGTGCGGCACGGTCCCTTCTGGTAGGTTGATTGCCAGGAGTTCATAAGATTCTGAGCATACTTACATGCGTTGTTCGGGTCCTGGCTGGTGGCGGTGATGTAAGTTCCCATTGCAGCAGCGGTTTCTTGTTGATAGTTGACATAGGTGTTCTCGATGCAGGTAGTCAGAGTCTTGCGCTCGTACATTGCTGAAAGTTTAAAGGATTCGTGAACAGAAGAGTCCAACTCACTCCAGAATCCAACTCCGCACTTGAAGTCCCAACCGGCAAGGAATCCTTGGTAGGCATAAGCATCGGTAAGAGCGAGTCCAGCTCCAACACGTCCGACGGTTCCGAGACAGTTACGGATCTGAGCCTGTCCGAGGCAACCGTAGAAGGCAGAGAATCCACTGGAAAGTTCAAAACTAGAAAGGATGACATGAAGATCACTCACTTGCACACATTGATCCAAGAGTCAATGGTGTAGGGAGAGATGATAAGGGACTGGGTGATTCTATCCAAAGCGTTCAGATCCTTCCAGGCAGTGGAGGTGCTGGAAACTAAATATAGCCACGTGACTGTCTAACCCTGATTACTCTTGTCTCCAGAAGTCAGAGAGCTTGCTGTTGCATGCATTGAACTGCGCATCGTTACAGTTGTCGGTGCCGAACTGGGCGATTGCGACGCCACAGAGGGCTGAAAAGTGGGAATGCTTGAAAGATGGATGGACCTTAGTTTTTTAGACGTACCAGCTAGAAAAATGGCAAACTTCATGCCAAGAGAGGTGACGAGAGACTGACTGGTCGGCTTGATAAGCGTCGTCGCCGAATATTTGCCCCGGTCTCTCCTGTGGGCACAATCTTTTTATCACTATCCAACTCATTTTATTAGACACCTCCCCCCCTCTCTCCTTCTTGCATACAATCTTATTAGCGATGCCGAAATGTGAAATGGGTGTGTTCAGTGGAGAGAAAGTGCGAGAGGCGAGTCAGACGTCATTTCCATGTGTCATCTGGCAGAATAGTAATAGATTATTGATGGTTACAGTTACAAGTTCATTCGAGAGTTACAACAAAAACTTATACAAAGCGATACAGACCACAGAGAAGAGAGAGAAATGGGTGGAAGAAGCTTTGTCTTGTCTCAAGTTCTGTGCATCGGAAAGCCACGAGGACAGATGCGAATGGATTCTTGTTCTGGCATCCTTCAGTGATTGTCTATCCGAATCTCTGGCTGGATACATATCTGCACAGTGAGCAGTTCCGTCAATGAGCCACGAGTCAACGTCGTTGTTAGTGATGTTCACTTTGTGTCCCAAGTCTTGCCATGGATCGAAGGATCCGTTCGGGAAGCACACCTTTGTCCCGCGATAAGCATCAGCTCCTCCATATTTCGTGCGAACTTGATCAACCAGTTTGAATGTGTTATCGAGAGTGTACTCGGGGCCGAAAAGATCGATACATTGGTCAGCGAAGTAGCTGAAAAAGCGGTGATAAGAGATGAATCAGCATGTTGAAAACTGACTCAAGTGGCACAGTTGATCCGAAGATTCCGCGGTTTCCACCGTCTGTTGTCTGATAATATCCGAGTTCAGTGCAAGTCTGCCAGATCCAGCTGCGGGTACTGACTGGAAAACATCAGCTTTTTCCTGAATAATGAATACTAATACTTACTGACGTCATCGTTTGGCATAGTTGTGTCGGAGTAGTACTCGATGAACGAGGTGTAGTTGTTCGGTCTGCATCCACTGTCACTTGGTGGGTACCATGAGTCGTAGAAGTTCATCTGAACGTTTCTCAGACTGTGTCTTCCTTATTTGTAGTTTGGTTACCACTGCGATAACCCTGGCGATCTCGTCTCCAATGGTAGCGTTGTTGAGGATTGCGCAAGCTGCTGGAACTCCCAATCCTGAGCGAGTCGCATTGTTCTGAAACGAACACTCTGAAAAGAAAAAAGAGAAGAGAAAACTCACTCTGTTATCTCCAGTGTACTGATTGATTCCCTGGAAATACCCGTAGATGTTCTGGAAGAAGAACTGAACAGCCTTTGAGAGATTGTTCTCGTCGAAGTCGTCGCAGAGGCTGAAACAATCAGATACTGGTAAAGAAAATCAAGAATGACACAGACTTGAATGTGTTTTTCAGAAGAGCTCTGCTGTCTTTTCCATTGTAAGCTTTAGCAACGATTTGTTTGAAAGCTGTTCCAATGACGTCGGCGCATGAGTCACTGACAGTTCTGTAGGTCTTCTCCGTGTTGATTGCATACCCTGTAATCTTTTCGTGATTCTAAAACTGCTGACCTGCTTACCGTAGTAATCTACAAACACATGAACAGCCGAAGAAGAAGAGACAGCTCCAGCAGTCATTTCCGGATATGTTTCTCTGAAGAAAGCTGACAGAGATCCTGGGTATGATCCTCCAAACGTGATCCAAATTGGCTTGTCATTCTTAAAATAAAGAGCATTCATCTGAGTGATGAACTCTTTGATATCTGCCAATGCTTGATCAATTGTCAGAAGTTTCAAACTGGCAGAAGTCTGATCTCCGATTGGTGAGTAGTCCTTGGATCCATAGAATCTGTGCTCGACTTGGAATGCACCTGCTCCGAACTCAGCTGCCCATTTCATCATGGTTTCTCCCTCGTGGCGCACCCATTTGTCTCCATTGGTTCCATTGATGGATCCTTCTCCTCCGAGCATCAGAAACACGTAACCAACAGTGCTGTTGTAGAACTTCCTATTGTATTGATATCTCTGAACATCCTAAAGTCATAAACAGGAAAGAATAGGTTACCTGTTTCCAAGTTCCAGTGTTCGTGGTGTTACCGAAATGATCATTCTTCTGAACAATCTCAGAATACACCATGTACTGATCCTCTGAAGTTGGTCCTTCAGCTGGATCTCCAGCTATCAATCCTTCTCTTGGTCTACCCACAATCATCGGTGGTGACACGTGACAGAGAACTGTGCCAACGGCCACTGCGACCAGAAGGAATACCCGAGACATGCTGAAACTCTTAGGTCAAAAAGAACTCGAAATTGTTCAGAAAAAAGGGTCGTTTTTATGGCATCCACTCCTGAATTGCGAAAGGGAAAGGAGTTTAAAAACCATATACATGACTGTTGATAAGCGCTTGAAGTCGGCGGTGTCGGCGGTTCTGTCCTGATGATAAGACACAGTGTTATGACAAACTTTGCTTTACTACTTTGAAACCGGTGGCACATAAAAATTGAAAACTAGGGACAATGGTCGGGGAAAAACGGACAATTCAGATCAAGCAACCCAGAGAGATGTGGTCTACAACGAGATCAGGTATAGGCGGTTTGCACTATGAAATAGCATTAGAAAAATGATAAGAAATTATGGTTTGAAGAAGATTTGAGTCCTTAGGAGGAGACTGTCTGTGATTGGAGAGCAGCGATGGTGGCATCCCGTTCAGCGAGTTCTCTGCGGAGTTGTTCATTTTCTCGACGCAACCGGGTCAGTTCCTCTTCCCATCCACTCACTCCCATTTCCTGTAATCCTCATAATATCAGTCATTGTCATCCAACTCGTGCCCAGAACGGAAGTATGATACCACTGGCTGCAGCAGCAAACATTCCAGTCCTGCCCATTCTTTTCTTCTAAAACTAATTCATTCCCAGCCTCGTTAAGTCGTCATTACCCCCATTACAGTAACCTTGACTCACATTCACTAATCGGTTCAGTTTCTGTAGCTGAGATTTGATGTCCTGCACCTCGGAACGACCTGCGTCTATCTGCCGATCCAAGCTCGACTCGTTGTATGTGTTCCTGAACAAACACGTGTTTCAAAGTTGCTGTACACACAAACGATGTTGCAAAGCGTTGCAAAACTGACCTGTTCACATGGTTCTGATGATGGTTGCCCTGGTTGCTGCTCCTTCTGAAAACAGCACAGTTAGGGAGGAGTTACACAAGATTGTGTCATTGCCTGATGAAGGATGAGAAAATAGGGGAAAGTAGACAATCAATCATGGAAATTGTAGCGGTGGCTGGCCGCAAGTTCGTTTCAATACATATGAGAAAGGTGTATGTTCGGGCGGCCCTTCCCACTCTCGTCTTCTCTCGCCTCTGACCGCGATACACGCGATCGGGTAACAATAGCAAGTTGCCCGCGGGATGGAAAGAAGTGAGAGAGGCGGGCGACGGGAACCGAAACGTGTTTGCGCAGATGATTTTGTTGCTGCGTCTGAGGGTTGAGCAGCAGTCGGCAAAGGACTTACGATTCAGGTTGGGCGATGGAACGGTCGATGGAGATGATGCTCTCGTTCATCTTCTGGTGTGCGGAAAGGCAGTCAATGGAGGAGGAATGGGAGAATGTGTCGCCTACGAGCATCGGCTGATCACTGCAAATTGAGCTAATGATGAGGGAACAATGTGAGGAAGAAGGGACGGAAGAAGACGAACAACACTTTGATGGACTCTTTCGGGAGAGCAGAAGGCGTGCGCACTCGCTTTCGGAAGAAAGATTGAAATCGAGATAATGAAGAAATTTGAGACTCTCGCTTCAAGTGGAAAGCAAGAATGTGCAGTCTCTCAATGCCTTGGAGGCATTTGAATTCTTTTACGGAATAAACTTCAAACATCTTCCAAAAGTACCATCAAAACCAACATATGAATAAGTATTTTATGAGCCTGCAAACTCACAGAATGTCATCGTCAATAAGACCGGTGTTGTCCTGCACTGCATGCGACGAGGGAAGAATAGTGCGATGCTCGAGCTCTGAAAACTTTCTCTTCTTCTTTCATTTCCACGCCTCCCGTCTCTTCCCGACACCCTTACTCGTCATTGTTGTGAGCAACTAAGTAATTGGATTTGGCTGGCTCTCGGCAGTCTCCCGTAATGAGGTTGTGTCTCTCCCGCTCTCACCCGCTCAAGGATGCTCTTTGAAGCTCCTCCAGATACTTACGTGGTGACATGGCATTCGCATTCGCGTCGAGACCTTCCTCCATGATTGTCTCGCTGAAGTGCTTCACACTCAATCGTGGACTCTTATTGCTCCATTTTTCGAATGTAATCGGCAGATTCTCAACGAGCGGCGAGTTGGCTACAACAGATGATTCACCTTCCGCGAGGGGAGCAATCCGTTCCCTAGAAAATGATATTGAAAACGGGATTCTGTTTATGTTGAATACCTCTCCATCTTTTCTGTAATGTGCTGCCTCCCTGTGGTTGTTGTTTTTGGATACAACGGTTTCTTGGGACCCTGAAGTGCATGAAAGTCAGCACTTGTTCCATTCACTTCTCTCACCTTTTTGTCTTTTCGCAGGAATGATGGAGTGAGCATCTTGCCAGCATTACGAAGAGACCTAAGAATGCTGAATATACAGAATACGGATAGAACTACAAGGGAAAGACAGGCGGAAAGGGACGGGAGAGGCACGAACACCAGGGACAACGAGGAAGCGCATGCCGACGGACGGAGTACTCACTTCGAGGCGAGCGCCTCTTTCTTCGATTTCTGCTGCTCCGGCTTCAACTCGACAATGTGCATTGGATCAACAACTTGCGTAGTCTTTTTAATGGGAAGTTGAGTTGGTTTGGTTGCTCGGGAAGATGAAGAGGAGGAACTCATTGGGGCGGCAGAGTCGGAGGAGGAGGTGGAAGTTGACTTCGGAACAGTCATAACGGGGAATGGCTTCTCCTTTGGTGGACTGGGAGGGGTGAAGACGGGAGCAGGTCTGTCGAAATCACTGTCTCTCTTCTTCTCAGACGACTTAATGGACAAGTCCCGGATAGAAGACGTGACTCCTTCCGGCTCTTCCTCGATCGGTGATGTCATTAGACCTTCAATCCTTCTGGAAATAATAACAGCTTCCATGACATCTTCCGTCGTTGGAGTCAAATTGGTATCCATTGGGATCTCTTCCTCCGGAGATGTCAAATCACCGGACATTGTCGACTTCCTTTCCTCCAAAAGTTCTGCTTTGTCAGATTGACTTCTATCAGTTGTGTCTAGTTTCAGATTCCTCGGCGGTTCGGGCATCTTGTCAGCCCGACGTTCCTCTTTCGGTGTCGCTGACCTTCTTCCTCCCATAACAAACAAATGACGTGGTTCAGGGGAAATAGGTTTCCGAGATGGACTTCCGACAGCTTCCTCAAGCGATAATTGTTGAGCAGAAGACGTGACACTCTCTGAATAAAACATATCAATTGCTTTTCCTATTTGTTTTTTCTCACCGTCCACCACAATCTTCCTCTTTGCCACAGGAGTCGTTGCTGTGATCGAGTAAAAGTCAGAAGTCCTAACGGGCGACGTCGTCTTCTCCTCGTCGAACGAATGATCTCTCTTGTAAGCTGACGCAATGGATTCCAAGTTCGTTTGTGGTTCTTTCGATTTGCCGTCGACGATCGCAAAAGTCTGATACTTCCGCATCATTATGGGCGTTGTTGTCGAAAGAATGTACTTTTGGGCCGACTCGGGTTTCCGCTCGTCCAGTGATTTTTGTCTCTTCTCCTGTTTCTCTGACTTGCGTTCCCGGCTTCTCCCACGGAATAGCTCGAATTGCAGTCTTCGCAGATAACTGTGCTTCTTCGAATCAGTTGATTCTGATCTTTGCACTTTTCCCTTCTTCGATAACATCACAGCGTCTGCACTGACCGATTGTGGCAATGGCTTCTCTTCTTTAGCTTCTACGACAAACGTCTGATATTTCCGGATGGCAAGGGGAGTTGTCGTGGTCAGGATGTACTTCTCCTTCGGTTTCTCGTACTCTTCCCATTCCTTCCGCTTACGTTCCTTCTCTTCTTCCTTCTTTCTCCGATCTGCTGGTGGTCCGATTGTGGCAATGGGTTCAGTGATTTCACCTTCCTCGATGTAAGGATAGTCCGGGCTCTTCGGTCGGTCTCCGATCGTGAAAGTGTGATGTCTGCGGAGGCATTCCGGTGTTTTCATGACCATCACAAACTTTGGCTGTGGAACAACATCCTCCTTCTCCTTCTGCACCTCCTTCTCAACAGTTTTCCTCTCCGGTTCGGATGCCTGCTTCTTCAACTTCTTGCTCACATGGACATCCGATTGGGATTTCGTGATTTTCATCTCTTCTGGAGACTTATCGCGAATAGTGAATGTGTGATGTCTCCGAAGAGCTTCAGGTGTCTTCACAGTCAAAATGAACTTCTCCTTCGGTGGTTCAGGCTCTTCTACTCGAGACTTTCCCTTGATTTCCTTGAAGCGGACTGTCTCTATCTTGTTGTACTGAATCTCTTCTTCCAGTTGTGGAGGCTCAGCTGCCGGATCCTTCTCTCCAATCGTCAGAGTTCGATGCTTTCGGAGTGCTTCGGGTGTCTTGACAAGCAGAATATATCTCTCTGGTGAAGTCACTCGCTCCTTCTTCGGACTAGGAACCTTTTCCGGAACGGGGAGAGGCGCAGGAACTATAACTGGAACCTCTTCCACTTCCGGAGCTTTGACGTCTTCCTCAATGACTTTCTGCTCTTCTATAATCTCCATGGGAGAAGAAGGAAGTTCGCAAGAAGTGGTTGTGGTGATTGTGGTAGTCGTCACCTCAATTACTCTCCTAATTGGTCCGGGAGTTTTCTGATTTGCATTGCTGTCCAGCTGCAACTCCATCACTTCGTCACTTTCTGTCTCCATCGCCGATGGTAGTTGTTCCACTTCTGTCATTGTCTGGCTCTCCTCAACCATAGGTGGATCAGGACTGGCAGATCGTTTTTGTCTGAAAATAAACTAAATTAGTATGCCGATGCGAACTTCTCTTACCCAGGATACAGTTCATCGAACTCCTTCGTGACTACAATAACGTCTTCCTCCAGTTTGACACAAACATGTTGCATTGGTTTCGGAGGCGCCATCTCACTTCTGGAGATCAGACCTGCTTCAGAGACTTCTTCTATTTTGTCGTCAACAAGAGGAGTTGGATCTTGAGGAATACACACCTGAAATCTGCTTTGTAGGACTAAAAACACCAGACTGAACTCACTTTCGATGTAGAAGGTACTTCCATAGACGAAGACTTGATCACCCGATTCGCGTTCTGATCTATCCTTTTCGGCACTTGCTTCGGTTGACGAATCCTGGAACAAGAATGGTTAACAGGAGAAGAAGAAGCCATTCGTAGTGTTGTTTGTTCTGGGAAGTCAACAAGGGAGGGGACTACACGAAAACCTGGAAGAAGAGAGAAGAAGGGCTTATGGATGACACGCTTGCATAAGTCACAGCTTCCGTTTCTCGAATATATCATTGGTGGCGGTGAGCTTAGCGGGCACCCTTCCTCTCTGTGTCGGCCTCTTTTTGGGAAGCAAGAACCGGAACGAAAACAAAGAAGAAGCCGGGAAAAGGCGACGGAGGGCACGAAAGAGGCGTCGTTCCAGTTGTTCGTCAAAACGAAGACGAGAAGGCAGAGGAGAAGAGGAATGTTTTTGCCGACAAACTCACGGGTAATTGCTCTTTTCCTGTGCGAGCCGCAAGTTGGCATCATTATTATGAGAGCTACAATTGGGTATACTCGAACACGAAGAGACCGGAAAGAAACGAAAACGACTGGTCAGTCGAGGAGTACGAAGGGGAGATGGAGGATGGAAAATGCATGGGGATGGGCTCGTTGGAAAGTTTGCAGGAGGGAAATGAGAGTGACGTGGGACTTGAATTTTAGACAATGCAACAGAGATCAGATATTCCCAGAGCACGGGTGTGACGAATTGGATTGTTGCTTGAGTAGGTTGGTATTGTGTCGAAGAAACAAAGGAAAAGGTCAAAGAGAGAGAGTGAATGACTAACCTACTAATGAAATGAATGGTGATTACAGACAGATCTGATGTAAAATTTAGTGATGTGAAGATCATACTCACCCAGAGAAACTTTGACTAGTCTTGATACTAGATGAAGAGCTTCCTTCGGAACTTCTGCCCAGATGAGTGATCTTCGTGAGCTTACTCTTCACACTGTTCGCCATACTCATCAACGGACTCCGCGGTGTCGAAGACATCTTGTTCTTCTTTTCCTTCGAACTCCGTGCTATCTGAAAGGAAAATAGTGCAACGGGGTGTAAAAGTCGAGAAGCCGAGTGGGGAGAAGGTTGGGACAATCAAGGAATGAAGGAGACAAACATGAAATTGAATGGTCCCCTGGGTGGGAAGCTGCGACACGCCTAAACTTATCTCGAGCCTGCGCAAAACGCCACAATGCATACAAGGGGGAGACTGACTGACTTTGGCACAAAAGAATCGAAAACCGAGATTTCGAAGGCGGAGTCGGGGGACACTGAGGAAAGACAACGTCTTCCCGGATTCAGAAAGTGACACAAAAAACGCCTTCGCCCTCCTTTCCTTCTTAATCTAATGCTAATTTATGCCTCTAATACATTTCATCTTCCTCCTCCATTTCTTCTGTCAATAGGCAAACAGAAATGGCAAGAGAGGGGTCGGAGGAGCGTGTGAGCCAAAAACGTGCAGTCGACGAATTAATCATAGTGGGTTTGGTGGCGAATTGATGGAAGAAAGAAGAAACGGGAGCAAAGGAGAAGGAGGGGGACTCACATTGGAATTCGAGTCAAGTCGATGCAGTACGTCTACGACATTGCGGTTCTCGATGACTAGATCGGTGGTCGTGTCGGCGGCAGTTGTTTTCTGGTGCTGGAAGAGAGAAGATTGAGAACTTTGGATGAGGGAGCACTTACCTCGGACACTCTGGATGCATGGCTCATGATGGACTCGTTACTTTTACTCTCCGGGATCGGAGGACATGCTCGGTTCAACGGAGGACGTCGACGAACACCCTGAAAGAAAGAGAATGAACGGAGGAGAAGCTGGAGTAGTACACCTTGAGGAACTCGAACACCATTTTGCAACAGCTGCAGGTGTTTGTCAGAGCTGGTTGCCCGTTTGAGTGACGGGTGTCTAGTCAATAAAAGTGAGACGGGCGGTTGCTCGGGCGACGAGCAAGACACGTATGATATAGAGAAAAATGGAGAGAGGAAGAAAGCTACGTTTTCGTGTTCGAACCGACTTTATGGCCATGGGCCTCTCGCCATGAAAGCTCGTAAAAAGAGCACGGCTTTATGACTTTGTCTTTCTACGGAAAGGGAACGGGTCGGAGTCGTCGAAAGAGGGAAAACCACTCACCGTAAACATTTTGACGGGTTGTGGCGGCGGAGGTGGTCGGTTTGATGGAATCACCATAAGAGTAGTGTGGGTCCGTGGATAAGGGTAGGACCCACTGGAGGAAGAACGAATTATTGATTTGTTCCTGCAAAAATAGAGGTATTTTGAAGAGTAGGGAAACACTTTAGGGTGGGAATCTCATTGTTTGCGCCTTGTGCCTCTAACTTTGACTTTCAAACCGCGTCAGGCGTCAAAAACATGCCCTTTCAGGTGCACTTCAGTTTGTTAAAGGAATGAGTGAAACTCGTCACTGCTTCCCTATGCCAGATTAACTTACAGTAAGACTTCAACTCTTCAAAAAGCTTAGTTTGCAAGTTGCAGTCACTTCTGCAAAGCTTTGTTACTTGTCGGTTTATCAACTTCCTTGTCTTCTCCAGATTTTCTTCTCAAAAAAGAGCTCAACTCTTCAATCTGAGTCAGTCTTTTGAGCACTTGCACTAACACTATCACTCTATTTCGGTTCTCTTTCTTTCCGACAAAAAACGAACAAGTAAACGAAGAAGCGAGGGAGCAGGAGACAACGAGAAAGCAACTCGTTTCTGTCTTCCGCCGGGGGAACAAATTGACTGACAATTTGTCAAAATCTCGCGCGTTTTGCAGAAAAGAAAACGAGGGCTCTTTCTTGAATTCGATATAATATAAACCGACCTTGTCGACGGAGAAGACGCCTTCGCAGGCGAAGAAGACGACGGATCCATGGGCAACGGAATGAGAACGTTCGGAGTCTAAGGAGGCACTGACAAAAAGTTGCCTCTTCTTATTCTTTTTCTCCGCTTCTTTCCCCGAAAACTGACGAGTGTGGCTTTAAGCAAAGCCTTTGTCGTCGTCGTGTGTCTCCGATTATTTCTTTTTGATGTGTGCAAAAATGAAGAGGAAAAGGATAGAATCGACGAGTGACGGGGAGCCGAAGCGGCAGTCTTTCAGAGGACGTGAGCGGATATTATTATAACATATATTTGTGTGACGGAGCATGTTGCACTAACAGAGCAGCCCGCCTCTAATGACTTGATGATGATGATGATACTTACCGCCGCCACGGGAAAATAAGAGTCGATAACACTTCCATGTTATATGTGAAACTGGAGGATGATGATATGTCAACACGAATATGGCATGTAACTGGGCGTCTAAAACGGAAGTTGTTGGTGGTAACCCAATACGACAGGAGCAAAGAGGACACGGGTCTAAGAACGCAGTAGACCAAGGAATTGGGAGCAGGATGGGACACGTGGGCAGAATCAGGAAATGGCGAGGGTACGGTAGGTGAAGATGATGAGGTCACCAAGAGAAGGGAAACGGTTTCTCAAAGACCTATGTATTGATTTCCTAATATTTCTCTCCCCATCAGTGAGATCAACTCTGCCAAGAAGAATTTTTGTTTCTTTCTAAAGAAAGTCCGTCTTTCAAAACATGCTTAGAAATGTTCGTTTCCCTGGGAATTGGATTCCATAAAATTCTTCTATCTTTCTAATATTGAATTTCGTAATTGAGTTAGGAGCCAAAAAAAAACAAAACCACGTGGTTTCTGGTAGCTATGGTGTCTTTCGAATCTGGTGAAAACGACTGTGAAGGGAAAGGGAAATGAATCAATTGGTGTGAAAGCTGAGGTCGTCCGAGAGACTCTCCGGTCTCCAATTTCATATTCTCACACTTTCCCCGGGCCTTTTTTTGACGGCCCTTCTTTTCTGGCCATTTCTGGCTTCTTCTGTCTTCTCTCTCCCTCGATCCATTCATAATTCTTCAATTTGTTCGTCACGTATGTACTCTTCTCTCTGCACAGAGATGTCCCTCACGCATGTGCCACATAAATTAGCACTCGGCGCTTCTTCTTCTTCTTCTCGGCGTGTCCTCCTTCAGAAATATCTGCGCATTCTCGAGGCGTGAATGTGTGTTGGCAATTAGCAGGCCATTCAATGTACTGGCTTCGTATTCTTTTTGTGAACGAGACGTAGAGAGAGGAAGAGGGGGAAGGAACAGATTAGAGAGGATCCATTATCATTATGAGGTTTATGCCCCGACAAACGGGTTCATGGACTAGGCGTGAAACCTATTCAAGAAAGAGAGAGTTGGAGAGAGCAGACAGGAGGGAAACCTCACGGATCTGTGGGTTTCAGTCTTGTTTGAGACTCCAATTGGAACTCAAATGCAGCGAATGTTTTAAAAACAAACATCAAGTGATACGATAAGGCTACATTTCTTTTCAAACCAGGTAATTCGGTCTCGAATAAAGGATCAATACTAAGCTCCATGAGATGGAATGAAAGTAAGCGAATGAGCAGGTGAAACGCTTCTGGAAAGAATCAACGAAGTAGTGTGGTGTGGTGGCAATGAACAAGGTCCTTTGGGAGAGAAAGGTATGTAAATATAGAGTATGGGCAACGAAAAATGGGTTGGCAGGGGCTCTCTGCGAATGGAGCTCGCACGACGACGGCTCTCAGTTTTTCGTGAATAATGCACAGACTCTCAGTGAAGCCGGCAGTGTGGGCCCTGGAAGCTGTTGGGAGGCGCTCCAAGTCGTCGACAACTTGATAATCGGAAGACAAGTTGATGAAAAATCCGGGAAACGGGTGGGAAGAACACGCACTGAGGAGACGGACGGCTTCTCCGACTGAGGCGCCGCCACGTCTCCGGGGAGTTTCGTTCTTTTATCTTTCGGCAGGGCAGAGATACCCTTTTTGATGGATGCCACGTGGCACAAGGCGAACGGAGGAAGCTTTTAGAAGGAAACGACTCACCGACTCATTTCGATCGCTGATTGGCGACTTCCCATGCACGGGACTCTGCGCTCCGATGTTGATACTAGGTATGCATTGGGATGCTGAAAAAAGAGACTCATGACGTGGTAAAACACATTTTGTAGAGTGCAGTGTGAAGAGGGATATCATGGGGATAGGACGATAAGCTGATAAGACATGAGATCTATGATAGCAAGAGCCTCGCCCAGTCCAGCTTCTGATCTCAAATAGACTTTGTATTTCATTTTATAGTTGTGCCCTTTCCGATGATCGCATGTCGTTTGGTTTTTTGTCAAGAACTAAAAGAGCACGCGCTAAACTTTTATGGTTCTCTCTTCTCTTTTTCCCATTCCGTCTCAGCTTTTCCGGTCATCAAAGAAAAACGGCTGGGGAGTCAGAGATGAAGAGGACTTGAAAATTGCAACAAACAAAAGAGGGAAGGATCGAAACACGCGCACAAATAAATATAGATGTATGGGGCGTATAAAAGGCATTCGGTAATCGGATCTCCCTCGGGGGTGCTTCCAGCCACGAACTTCTAGATCACTTCCGCGGAAAACGAGGAGAGGCGACGGCGGCGGTGAGAAAGAGCGCGGCGGCGGGGACGGCGGGAAGAAGAAGAAGAAGAAGAAACTCTATTGAATTGCGACGAAGACGGGCGGAGTCCACGGACCGCGCACATAAATCTTTCTTGAGCAGCATGTGCTAAAATGTCGCGAGCCCATAAACAGGAGATTGGAAATGAGCGGACGAGGAGGTGACGCGCAGGATGTGAGACAAGTTAGGCACCGGCACAGAATATCTATATTGATGATTGACTCTGTTCTGGAACACTAGTTGTTTGTTCAAGAAGACATGGGGGACAGCAGCCGGAGCAGCAGCTACTCTTGTTTTTGTTGTCGATTGAGGGCATGATAATGAGGAGAGTCGACGACTGCAGCATGCCGTCCAATTTCCGGTGTTCCCACCAGGAAATCGAGTTTTTTGGGAGAGAATCGGGAGAATTGCATTCAGATTGACGTTAGATTGTCTTCAGAAAAAGTACGATGTTTGTAGGAGAGGTTACGGAGAGAGGGAGTCTTCGGGAAGAAGGAGACACTCGGGTCGGGTTTCAGAATCAGGATCATGACTTCCGATTGCTGCGAGACTAATATGCTAAACTTGAAAAAAGCTAGGGTTGCGCGATCAAAATGGGAAAGGCAGTTGGGGAACAAGCTTCTGGAGTGAAAGGATAACTGAAAATGACTTCAATTGTTGGCGTTTGCTTTCAAAAAACTTGAAGAAGTCGGGGTGAATAAGGTAAGAAACGAGAATGCTCGTGCGAAAGAGAGAAGGTGTGTAGCGATGCGAAATGAAACTGGCACGTTACCGCGGGGAGCACTACACGTCGCCTGCTTGCTCGTGCGTCGTAATGAGGAGGGAAACGAAGAGAAAAGGGAGTGAGTGCGGGAACTGACCTACCTTGAAGTAATTACCAGTGTGGCGAGGAGCACTGCGTTCATTCAGAAAACGCATTGTGAATTCAGTGAGCAAGGACCGCGATTGTCGCTGCTCCTTTTATTATGCACTCGAATCTGCAATTGTGAGTGTGCTCGAGTGTCTGAAGTCTGAAGTCTGAAGCAAAGGTACGATGGAAGAAATGGGCGGTGTGTGAATGAAGATAAGTTTGGAAGGAGACGTCGGGCGGTGCTCTCGGCAAATCTTAGCTCTGGAGCGCCGGAAGAAGACCCATCGTGTAATTCAATCTAGACGACGTCTTGATGCTTCAATAGAGGCCACTTATGGCGACGAAAGTTTGAGGAGATGTGTACGAGTTTTGGAGGATACGAGCCGACGATAGGCATCTCTTATCTGGGAAGAAGACTGACTGGAACGCGATTCTGAGCATGCTGGGAAACGAGTTTTCTTGACAGCTTTTTCCCGAGGAAATCTATTTTCGGTTTCCTGAGACTGAGAGCTGCTGAGTGCTTTGAAGAGTTCGTATCGGAAGAATTCCATTCCAAACTTCAAAGTGACTCCAGGAAACAACAAAAACAACTGCACAATATAGCAACGTTTTATTGAACTCATTGAAGACACACATATACCGGGAGAGTTTGAGAAGTTATGCACTGTCGAGGAATATAAAGTTAGCCGTTTTGCCTAAATCGCATCGTTTGCACTGTTTGAATATGTTGAGATCGTTGGCCGTAATTCTGTTCTGCTCATGATGCAACTGTTTCAATTTACAATGTCCTGCCACAAGTGTCTTTTTCACTTCTCGAGCAGCTTCGAATCGGACGTTCCATTCAGGCGTGCCTGCAAATGAACGACGTTTCTTCAAAGTGACAATCGGGACCAATTGAAGCCAATTGGCTGGAGGAGGGGGACTTATTCTCAAATTAGCGAGTTTTGCGGAGGGAGAGAGACTAGTCAATTGGACCGCCGAGATTCTTCAAGTGGCTCTCTGTGAGCGAGAAGTCATTAGCTAAACTGATTACTCGATTCTTCAATTAATAAGGCTAAAAGTGAATGGAAGAACCTCCACATCATCAAACCAGTTACTCATCCGGATCTATTAGTTTGTATCCTAAACACAAAGAAGACTCACTCTGTTCAAGGCCAACCTCATCTTCCGGATGCTGTTCCTCGCAAACGACGTGTTTCCCTCTGCTGCTTCTTCCGAACTGTGATTAACTGTGGTCTCTGCAAAACGTCATGATTCGATAATTGACTCATTGTTCTGTTTTCTCTCTCTCACCTCTGTAAATCGCATCAACCTTCTCACACTCTTCGTTTATTTCGCCAAACTGTCGACGTAGTTTTCTCGTACTCTTGCGTTCTTTGAAGTAGAGAAGGGCGAACAGGCAAGCAATTATTATGCAGACAACGTTGAGAGAAGTTGTCGTGCCGCCGACCACTTTGAGGAATTTGACTGAAACGTCTCAAATTGAGAGGTAAGAAGATGTGCAGAGTGAAGAGTTAGTTGGGATTCAAGTGTTAGACAACGGAAAGAAGTGGACGAAAGGCTCACTATGCAACTGTTCTAACCGCATACCATCATAGGCGGTCATCAGCACTTTTTCGCAGTTCTCGCCCATGTATCCATCGTCGCATCTGAAAAATATAAGGTTGAGAAAGAAGGATTTAGAGAAGGACTCACTGGCAAATCTTCCTGGAACCATCAGCAAGACACACTCCGTTCAACCCACAAAAGTCTTCGGGTGCATCTGTGCAGGCGGGCAGATTGGAATTGTTCTGTAAAGTGCAACTATGAGTTTATGTTGATGCAAAGTAACTCACATCTCTCTTCTGTTTGATCCTCAACTGCCTCGAATGATACTTTCCGTCCTTCTTCCTCGTGGCTCCACACTCGTACATTCCAGTGTGGGAGCGGGAAAAGGAGTCAATCTTCAGTGTTTTACTGAAAATGTTGGGTTATTCATGCAAATGGAATGCCATTTCTCACCTCTGACCATCATCCTCTCCAACACCTTTATTGTTAGCTTTGAACACAATGTTCTCAAAATGCTCCTGAGCCATTGTGCACTTTACCATCAGTTGCGAACCTTTCTCAATGTTTTCCAGTGTTTTTGTGATTGCTCTGGCTTCTTCTTCAGGGTTGAGAATCAGTTCGTATGTTGGTAGAATTGCCTCTTCGGCTTGACGACGAACGAATCGTTTTGCACGCATTATTGAAGTGATTGGGAGCTGGAAGAACTTTGGAAATGAGTTGATAGAATAGAAAAAGAATACAACCATAGAAGAAGATCCAATTCCTAGGAACAGAGAGGGAAGCAGGAAGGAAGAAAGGACTAGAAATAACAGGAAGAGTGCTCATTTAGAAAACGAAGTTGGAATTCAAAAACAAAATGAGAAGAAGACGTCAAGAAATCCATGAATATTCATAATATGAATACGAACTGGTGTATATTTCAGAAGAGTCGGGGGAAAGAAGTCAAGATAATCTTGTGACGTGTCCAAGAGCATTACGGATTTCTGTGTTTACCCAGACAGGATTGAAAACGCGAAGAATTATATATTGGAACGGGAATGAACAGAAGTGGGCTCAAAATTGAAACCCCGCAGGGCAAAAGCTTAAGGATTTCAATGAAATTGGAGGGAGTGTCAGTGAGGGTGACAATTTACGAACGAGTTATGACGTGGGACAGACTGAAACGACATGCGTCAGTTTCACTGATTTCAGGATCTTATCGCAACCGCAGCGGGTTACGGGCGGGACAATTCACAGTTAAGGTAAGAAGTTCAGACGGGATGGAGCACTGCGCGACGGGGACGGTATAACTGTTTGCGGAGGCGGCGCGAGCATGAAACTTCAAGAGGGATCATGTGAGTAAGAGGTTGGTGACACGTCATTCGATCAGTGATATGATCCAAAGAAAACGAATCAATGAGTTGAGAGAAGGAGGTGGAGAAGGAGAAGAAGCCATGGGGTTTGCGGGTGTGCTCAAATATTTGACAGTGCAATCGCCCAAACTGTTTTCTGTCCTTCTCTTTTTGCCGACTTTTCTGACAGTGTGTGAGCGAGAAAGAGATAACAAAGTGTGGCTAAGTGATAACAGAAACCCAAATGTGGTAAATCATGCGGAAACTGACTAGAAGAATTGAATTCCTGGCATTTTATAGAGGTGGAAACGGAGAAAAACAATGAAACTGTTGATGGAAGAAGCTGAACGGAACGAATTACGGCAGGATGTGTCTGTGCACCTTCATGTGTGGCAATTGAACCGATAATGAAATGGTGACTAAGTGAGGGGGACGGTGCGCGAGAGCATTCCGATTATGGTCAACAAGGGAAGGAGCAAAGAGTCGAGGAGAAAGGGAATCAATCAAACATCGGGGAGAAAGTGGAAGGAAGGTGCAGCAGCTACCGGTTCGGGGTACTAGGACAACATCGATTAGAAGACGTCGGATGGAATAACAATGTTATTTCAAGGCGATGGCTGTGGGAAAAAGACTAAAGAATGGGCGGAGATTAGAGGGGAATTAGAAGAAGGCAGGAAATGAGAGAGTTATCTTGTTGATTGGTGGAAAAAGGTTGCGTGGTAGGGATTACTGACCCACGGGTATTATGAGCTCATCGTAGAATTTGAGAACAATCAGACGTTTTTGGAATCAATGGAAGAGGGAACTGATGTGTGACAATGAATATGAAGTGGGGATGGCTCCGGTCTGATTTTAAAAGCAGAATGAAATCATTGTAAAATCAAGTTGTAGAACAATGAAGCATTCGACCTCCTTATAAACTTTAGAGCAAACAAAATCTGCAGCAAGGAGCTGCGGAATTTCCTGTTACACTACAACATTTCGTGTCAAACAACCAGCAACTGCCCGGAAGAGAACCTTATGTTCGGATGGATCAAAATGGCAGTTTCGAAACTCTTCGAAATGCCACCCAGATCACTTGAAAAGATATTTTGAAGGCCTTGCCTAAATGAGTAATAGAAGTATGCGAAGCGGGCGGTCATGATCCTTCGGGTGTCAGAACAAAAGGTTATCAACATCTCGAACGAGGCGAACACGTCGACCATTAGTACGGGCGTGGCCGACGATCGGTGACGCAATCCGACGAATTCAGCTTCTTCTGCATCGTCTTCTTCTTCTTTCTTTCGAATCTAGTTTCGGACCGAGAGGATGACGCAGCACAGCTGCAAACAATCAGGCGGAGGTCGTTTGTGGGTCGATTTATTTGACTTTCGATTCGGTTTTTTACCCTCTTCCGACTCGAGTGAGAAACCGATGGATCGGTGGCCGGATTGATTTATGAGCATATCAAGAATGACACGTCATCGGAATGAAAGAATCGGAGGAGACTCTATGATCCCTGTTTGCATGACTTTTGAAGTGCATGCGGATGGAAAAGTTGTGTGAAAATTACGAAATACATACTCAAGTGTGAAAATGAGAACAAGTGACGCAATGGATGAACAGGAATAGGAAGAAGGGATCGAGGTCCGGGGAAACTTGATATCCGGGGGAATCGAACTTCAGGAGGGGAAGCGGGGGTGGATGAGGATTTGAAGATGAAGAAGTGAAGAGAGGATGTATGGTCGAGCATGATCAGAAGCTAAATAGAGAGAGTTGTTGTGGTTTACCTACCACACTGGTTGATCTAATTTCTGAACAGAACGGAGGAAGTGAAAACACAATGAGAGACGACAATGGAGCAAGTTCTTGGAAAGAGGAATCTCACTGATCTTCTTCTAAATTTGACTAATTTGAATGAGTTGTTGTCTGGATTCTGTCTTTTGCTCATTCTCTGGGGGATTTCTGTCTTTGCTCATTCTCTTGGTCAGAGAGCAGCGGAATACTTTGAGCCGAAGGAGTTGCCAGTCAAACTGGATACCCTTTTGTTAATTGAAAGTTTAGATTTTCAGCTGCAATCATATGGTTTTCGCTCGATGACGGGATTCCTGAAACTCGGAAAGCTATACAACCTCACATCAGATCGAGACATCTGTCTTGGGATTCGATATTTAGAGCTGGAAAGGACAAGACTACGGCTCTCGCAAATCGAGATTTCTGAAAATTACTGCACCAGACGTCGTCGGTTTCGGAAGTATTTTTGCTCACTTGCAACTTGTCTTGGATCTGTGACTGAGCCATCTCGTTCTCGGTTTTTTTTGCTTTGAAGATTCAATTAAATAAATAAATTTATGAACTGAGCAAAATTCAGTGGAAACTAAAGTAAATGAAACAGAGAACATGGTAGTGCTGAGGAACATGTAGAAAAAGCTTTCAACTGGTAAAGTCAAGAAATCATGAATCAGGAAATCGAAAATAACTATAGGAACGGGACTCTGTCACATGGAATTGGCGGGAAATGGTGACCCGTGTCTGAAAAAAGGGTTAGTAGGGGGAGGGGGGCTAGGGGTGTTATGAGTTTGGTGGTGGTGTCGCCGGAGCACTGTCGGACTTCTTCTTTCTCTTCGTGGATATCAACTCGCTCGGGTTCTTGAAGGTCGTTTTCCGTTTACCAGCAACGGGTTGCATAAAGCCGGTGGCCAGCGACGATATGAGCTTCTTCTCTTCGGATGTCATGATCTGGCCATCAGACTTGACGGTATTCGAGTAGACATTGCTGCAATTTGGACTGATGAAGTATAGCTACCAGATACACTGAAACTCACTTCAATTCCTCTCGCTTCGCCTTGATCTCGTTGACTCTCATAACAATATCTTCTTGAGTGCACGAAACTTTCAGTTCAAGAGCTTCAGCCAACAACTTTGTTTCATTAGCAGTCCGATTCTTCTTGAAAACAATGTCATTGGCTGGTACGTAGACTTTGGCACACAGTTTTTCTAGTTCCATGAGCTTTCTGCAAGAGTTTATTTTGAAAAACTTGGTTGACATGTGTGACTCACTTGTACTGTGCTTTGCTGTCGAAGGCTCGCTTCATTTTCCTCCGGACAGAAGCGACTTTGGTGAACACGAATATGACAGTGTAACTCGTGTCAGCAATCTGAAATTAGGAGTTCCAGTTATCTGCTTCAATCTAATGATCAATCATACCAGCATTTGTAGACATATTCCATCAGTCACGCCAGCTGGAAGCTCCTTGAAAAAGACCTGGATGTGCCGCATCGCCAAGAATGGGAAGAGTGGAGAGTCGACAGGACAGACCAGCATGTCATTCGAGTTCTCAAACTTTCTGAAACGTAAGGAATACGATGAATGTTGTAGAAAACCAACTCACTTCTTCACATAACTGCACGATGCCTGCGTGTCAACCGCTTCGTTGAGCATTTTGGACACATCTTTTCCTATTGTGTTGAAGTTTTTGAACCAGAATCTGTCCTGTGGTTTCGCGTGACTCTCCAATAGATGCTCCAGCAGTAACTGAGTGTCGGAAACGCTCCGATTGCACTTCGGACAAGTCAGAGTCTCCCACTGAAACTTTTAGGAAGTTAACAAAACATTTATAATGTCAGGAAACAGTTTTCATTGCAAAAATAATCCCTAGAAACTGAAAATTCTCTGAAAATACGAGAAGCTTTGACCGGCATGCCGAGTGAGAACACGAAAAATTCAAATTCAGTGGGTGTGCTGTGGAGCGAAGTTGCAGACCTTGGCGACGGCGCCAAGTTCAAATTTCTCCCCCAACTTACTTCTATCAACGCTTCCACGTCCTCTATGGCTTCTCCGTTCTCGTCAAAGATCCGTTCGGGACTGTCGGCTCTCCCCTCTATACCCAGATTCTGATGATGATCTGCTAACGTTTGGAGGAACTCATTACGGCCATGATGACTGTGTTCTGCGCCTTTGGCGTTGTATCGTTGCAACCTAGATGCGAACCCGACTTGATGACCCGTAATCAGTAGATTTGTGCTGGTGTCCATATCTGGAAGCATAATTTCTCTCTCTCTCTCTCCAAAGAGTGTTTTCGTGTGTTATTCTAGTGGTTTAGCGTTCAAAAGGACAAAGAATAGGCATACGGGATAATGGAGTGTCGTTTAGTCGGTGTGGGTGCACCGGGTACAGGAAAACAAGGAATATAGTGAAACAGAGCAAGGAAAAGAATCTTCTTTGACATAAAAATGCGTTTGAAAAGGAGAAACGAGCGAGGCAGTGGCGGTGCTGTTCGATGGAGAAGAGACGCAGGCGGGTGAATAAGAGGCGCTGACTTGGATACATCGCATGAAAGCCGGTGCCTGCTGAACCGACTAATTCACAGAAACTTTGAGTGATAGATGATTGGGAAGAACTCAGGGGGAAGGAGAAGCTGGTGGCATTCATGTCACCTGGATTAGGATCTATGGGGGATCTAGAGTACTCCTTCAGGAGGCTTGCAACTGAGAGAGTATTGAAAGTGGAGCAGTAGATCATCTACATTGTAATGTCACTTTGAGACCTGAGAAAAGTATCCTACTCACTTGAATCTTCCTAGAGCAGGATAGCTCTTCTCTTGGAAGATAACCTGGAAGTCAAAGATCCTAGATGAGGTACAAGATAGGATAGAGGAGCTAGCAACTCTTAGATGTTCATCTACAAACTTAGATCTGAATTCTTTAACAGCATTGCTTCACAAAGTCGTGATAGAGAGCTAGATGGAGGGAAGAGACAAAATGAATCACTAGACTAGCAAACAACCTTGACAAAATCCTAAACTAATCTGACAGAGACATTGGATCACGCAATCGACACTTTTCGAATGGAGAGAGGCCAGTTTTAGTATATTTGTCACATTAGAAAATACGTTATCCAACGTAAAGAGGAGGGACACTAGCAGTAGCGTGTTTGCGGACCTTCTGTGCGCTATCTTGTCGATTTCGTGGCGAGACCCATTCCCTTGGCACAGTGCCAATTGCCAGTTTTCGGAATGCATTATGATAGCAAGAACAACAATGAATACAACTTTTCAACAAGATTAAAACCTAAACTGTTGTTCTAGCTCAATTGCTCATCTCAAAATGTAGTCCCGAATTTGATCTAGGCTTCAAGAGGTCGTTAGATGTTTTGAGAATTTCGTCTAGGTAATCAGTTTGATCCTATTGCCCCAACCCCCTCTTATGACGTGGCACAAGTCACAGACACCCTACACCACACAAGTCGATCAAAAACAGTGCTGATAACGGGCAACATCTCATTCGGCGGTGTGCCACTCAGCCTTCTTTCTATAATTATCATCACACTAACTGCACTTTCAAAAAAATGAAAGATTCTGAAACGTTGCCACTAATTACTCGGAAATCAACAGTCAAGTACTACCACAATGAGAACGTCTCCCGGTTTGAACGAAGAAGAAGAGAGAGGACAAAGAAAGAGGTGTGATTCTGTTTCTGATTTGCGATTACTTTATTTATTGACCAGAATGTCGTTCTAACCAAAAACTAAAGTGTTAGTAGGCCGCAATTCTCCCTTTGAAGCTCGCATACAGAACGGTGAAGTATTTGCATAGATCGATACGAAAGAACTGATTAACAACACCCAACACATCTAATTATACATGAGCAAAGTGCCATTTGAATTTCAAACAAATCTGACTTTTCAAAATTATTGCGAAATAGTGTGCTCTGTAAAACTACAAAGCTGGAAACGTTTCCCTAACAGTTTCTCCGTGGAGAGAATCGGCAGCGCGAGAAAAAACAATTCGCAGCGAGACCCGTCGCACTCGCAAAGGAATTTATGTTTTCGTTGGTCATTCAACGGAAAACTCGCTCTCAATGAGTCACGGAATCGCGAAACTCATAGAATTGCTAAGTCTGAACCGAATTCTATCGGGAATTCCACTTGCAATCGTTCTCAAAAATTATTATGACGTGGAAATCGTTTTTTCGATTTGTCGCTTTGTTTACTCAATAAAAACGGCGGAAAAGATGGCAAAACAGACAAAAAGTGAGAAGAAGAGACTTTTTCATGTTATCGATTGATAATATTTCTTAAATCACGCCAAATTTCGACACAAAAAGTGCAAGAAAACGGGAAGAGCGCAACGGACGTTGGGCCGGCGGCTGGCGTGTTCATAATGGACACTGCGACGACGGGCGCATTTCGGGCCGACCGCCCGTCCGACTGCAACTTGTTTCCCCCGTTTCGAGCACCCGGCAATGACCGCTGTAGTCGAAGAGACGAGGACTGGAATTCGCGGGCACAGTAGATAGATTGACAGAGATTACACGAATTCAGAATATTCACAGTTCCTAAAAAGGCAGGAAACGGGATGTATAGGGATAGAGACAGTTTATGAGCGTAGGGTCGGTTTGTGGATTCTTTAAGAAACGAGAATGAAGGCACTAGACTAATTAACCGATAGAATATACTAAAACTAGGAATATCTCGTTGATTAGAACACCTAGGAAGACTAGTTAACAAAAATAAGGGAATCTATAAAGGTTATAGGGTCAACAAACCAAACAGGTGTGTCTCCACCACTTTCGTACCCCTGAGCACATCTATATCGATCCGTGTTCTAGATTCATCGTTCCACTTCCCCAATTACATATTACCATCAAACACGTATCATCTAACCCAAAAAACACGTAGCACCTCAGTTATCAGTAAAGTCGCTTATCAACTGTCTAATTGAAGTATTCAGTACTACTCACGACTCGATGAGCTGAATGAGCTGTACGAAGAGGATCAGAAACTCATGGAGGGGATTACGAAGCCGTCAGAGGTGATAGAAAAGAACAGACATCGAATCAGTGTGATATGCGGCATAGTTACAGATGGAGAAGTCGATGGACCGGTTATTGGCAAATCTGTCGATCGGACTGAACTTGACCCTTCTCTTCACAAATTTGGCAGCTTCCATACTCTCTGGAAGTCTATCCATAGTCAGTACATTTGTTGATTCTTTGATGGATGTGACAAGTGGATTAATAATAGGAATATGTCTAAAACTTATCAAAAACACAAACACATTCAATTATCCGAGAGGAAGGAACAGGTGAAAAGAAGAAGAGAAGGACGTGGAAAGAGAGGAAATTGTAGGTTAGAGCTAGTCGGAGTCATCATTTGTTCAATTCTGATGGGAATTGCAAACACTCTTCTCGTCATGGAGTCGATTCGATCTATTTTGGAAGGTGATGTGGGTGACATTAGCCAGTAATCTCTGTGAACTGATCCCTTCCAGATCAACCCAGTGATGGACATTCCCACTCTGGCTATCATGCTCGGTGGTTCCACTATCAAGATCTTTTTGTGTCTTGTATGTTACCGTCGAGGCACCAGTTCTTCTAAAGTTCTTGCAATGGACATGAGGAACGATATCGCGACTTCGATTGTAGCCATTGTATGCGCTACAATCGGAGATCGTTACTGGTCGTACGCTGATCCTATTGGAGCTATTCTAGTCTGGTACTTTTAATCATGAGAGAGGCAAAAGTTGTAAGTTTTCCAGCGGAGTAATTGCTACTTCATGGTATGGTCATGCACTGGAACATGTTCCTCATTTAGTCGGCAGACGAGCAGAAAGCGAGCATCTGTCGAGGATACTGAAGATTGTGATCGAGCATGATCCTCGTATCAAGTACGTGTTGACAGTTTACAAGTGCTCTAGAGTTTGTGATGTTTTCAGATACATTGACCATGTGATGGTGTATCACACGACACTCGAAGCTCTGGCAGAGGTGCACATTGTGATGGACGAGAATCTTCCGTTGAAAGTGACGCATGACATTGCACAGGGTCTCGAGCAGAAGCTGATGCTCCTTGACTTCGTGGAAAGGGGTTTTGTACATTGTGATTATGAATGTGATGGAGATAAATAGAAGCAGAGAACAATTATTAATTTATTTGGATTCAATCGGAATGAAATGAAACAACCCGTAACTTGTTTGCAAACTCCTAGAATTCTTCCTAATGTCCAAACTTGTGTCCGGTGTACTGATCAGCAGACACGGGGAGACCGAAGTATTTCCATTGACTCCAGAAACAAAGAATGAGAAGAAGAGATCCGATGAGATCTCCGAGTGCCGTGAGGAATGGAATCGCCGAGTTGTCCGGGTCTATCCTCATGATCCACATGGCACGGACCAGAATTTGGCAAATGTACAGTAGGATTGTGACCTGGAATGATGCATCTGTTAAGTTGTAGGGTAGGGATGGATAACCTGAATAGCACAGACTAGAACGAATGAGACGGTGAATGGAGCTGTGTTGTGGAAGCCAACACCGAAAAGGAATATGAGAGAGATGAAGAGAACGTTGGATGGGATGGAGATGCCGAGAAGAATCTGGGCGGCTGAGGCATCTTCATCTGGAAAACAGAAGTTAGAAATACAACTTGAGAACATTCTCTACTCACTCTTCCCGAAGAATGCCCGGATCGGGTTTACATAGTGATGGAGAGCTTTCACCTCGACTTCTCTATTCTTCCTTGCCCTGTGCAGTTGTGTCGAGATACGACTCGCTTGAACCGCCACCAAGTTGCCACCGAGACCATTGATAAGCGGTTGGAAGGCAGCCAGTGGCGGATAAGCTTGCATTGACTTCTTGAGCACAAGCCCACTGAACGTGGTTATCACCATTGCACAAAGTATCGGCCACCATCCGTTTTTTAGTACTTCCAGGGTGAACCGGTCTTCTGCAGCCATTACCGCTCCAATTATTGCGATGGCGTAGAAAAAGAGCAAGATGACAATGAGTAATGTGATATGCAAGTCCCGCATGTGACACACAAGAGTGCCCACGCTGAGCTGGAAAAGGGAAACGATTGCCTATTTCCGGAACTTGTCTGTGAAGGGAACGAACCAGAATGTAGAGGGTGGAGACGTCACCGAGGGAAGCGGCGACGGGCGTCGAGATGTTGTCCGGGTTGAGCTTCCAACGACGAGCAGCAATCACGACTGCGACCATAAGAAGTGAAAGGACGAGAGAAGCAAGGGAAGCGGTGACAACTGCGGAGAGGAGAAGACAGAGGGTATCATCGAACGAGATCTGGAACATGTTTATGATGTATTTGATGAGAAAGAGTTCGCTTACCGCTTGCTCCCCGATGAAGAGCACCGGAATCACTGCCAATGATGAAACAGCGATGGCTTGGCACTGGATCAAAGCCATGTTCGACAGGGCGACGTTGATCTTATCTCTCCGTTTTTCCATGAACCCCAAGTTTGCCTAAATCCGTTTCAGTTAAACTCAGTAAGGTTTCCCTAACAACAAAACTGACCAGAGTTGATAACCGGGAAGATAACGTCATCTCGAGATTTCCTTTGAGCCCTACCAACGTCGGAACCATTATGACTGCATCCGGAAGTACTGAGAAGAACTCGGAACCTTCTGCTGATTCGAGCATCACTCCTGCTAGAATCAAACCGAATCCGGCAAACAAGAAGGGGATGAGAGCCTAAACAACACACTTTTCTTTTCTCTATACCACTCTTCACTCACTTCTAATAAGAACTGTTTCTTCGTCTCTTTCTCCGCCATATGGAACACCTGATTGGTCTTTGAGACGTTCATTTTTTGAATTGTAACTGCTATCGGTGCAAATATCCAGTTCTCGACGATCACATTGGAAAGTGTGTCCCCCGTGTTGTGGTTGTTCTCGACGATCCTGCAAACTGTCGACTGTGCAAGTTACGGTGACACGCGGAAGTCGGGAGATGTCGGCCGCATAAAGGGCGCCGCGTTCATAGTTACTCCCGGAAAGCGTGGCGCGCGTGGTCCGGAGGTCTGCTCCTGAACGCCTAACGGTGTTCGTGGAGCGGATTGAGAAGTTCTGTTCTGACTCCAACCGGTTCGGAATCTCGGTGAATTCGCCGTGGAGGTGCATATAATCACGTATTTATCCTGCTAGGTGTCACCCGGTTCCTCGTTACACCCTCCTCTTACGGTGATGTAGGATCAGAACTTCTCCCGCAACATCATTGACCACACTTTTTTCTTTTTTTTTGGAGTTTTTGATTCAAAAAGAGTACTGATAGATGGATCGGAAAGCGCAGGGAGACGCAGGGAGGGAAATGAGTGTTGGAAAAGGGAAAAAGTGACTGACGAGACTACCGCCCGCACAAAAGCGACGGAAATGAAACGGGGCGCGCACGCACTGCTTTGTTGCTTATCGCGGAGCGTACGCCTGTCCGATTATGCGTTATGAAGGTGCAGACCCTAGTAGTACATTCCAGAAATCTCTGGAACTCAGACAACGCATTTGCATAAGTTCCCCGTTCAGTTCAAGTCCTTTTACTTCCAAACAACTTACAGATGGTCTGTTGTAGTGGACTGTGGAATGTGAGGGGTTTCGACGCCATCAATTGGCTCAATGTCATCATGCTCCACCGGCATCTGCAAAACGAATTGAAGTGATAATTCGTAATGTGAAAGGGATTAACGGGAGAAAGATGGGGAGGGACTTCTTGAGGATTCCTGGGACAAACGGATTCCCGAAAATTTCGAGTGAAAGTTTAAAAAACGCTCCATTGAGCAGTAGAGACTGGGAGATGAGCGGGCGGATGCACGGAATGTATAATTAGGCATCCGGGAGGAGTAGAAGAAGATGAAGAAGAAGAAGGAGAAGAAGCAGGAAAGAAGGAAGAAGAGGAAAATAATAGAGGCATGTATTCTTTTTGCTCAGATCTCTCAGATCTGCCGAGCACAGCAAAAAAGCAGAAAGAAGCCAGTCATAAATTAGAAAACAGGAGAGGGGATGGTGTGAGATTGGCTCCTCCGCCACACAGCCACGACCGGAGAAGCAAGGTTATCCGAGGGGGGCGACGGCCTGAATTGGTGATCACTTGGTGAGAGGAAATGGGCAGAAAGAGATATTCATTTCAGGGCGGCGGATTAGAAGAGCCTTCTTCTTGCAACCAGCCAACTTGAGACGACTGCGACAAGCGCACTTTGATACCCGAGAGAGCACGACTGATGGCGTGCTCGCTGTTTTTTACTTCTGATGGATACCTGTCAGGAATAGAGGTGAATTCCAGTAGCCAGTGAACTGACGAGAGAAAGGAGAAGCTACGGTAGGCGAGTAGTCCTTGATGAGTCTGGATGGCGCGTGTACTCGCTTACCTAGAGAGAGCCGCTCTAATTAGACTAATTGGAGGAGGCGGCAACTTCTTGCTTCCAAACATCACGCTCGGTTTTCAGAGAAAGAGTAAAAGATATATGAAAAAGGAAAGAGAAAAAGAGAGAAAGGGGAGAGAGCAAGAAGTGTCCATAAAACCTTTATTCGTTTTCCTCGTTTCGTTTCGTTTCGTTTCTCTTTAACTAAGCTAAACTAGCAGCCTAGAACGAACTCGACGGCCATTTCAGTCGAATCGAATCGGCGGTCATAAATGAGAGAAAAAGAGGCGAATTGGAAGATTTGCATGACTTTGAAAAAAACAATAACGCAAGGAGCCAAGAAGTTCGGGCGGAAGGAGTGGGGTCTAAAGGAAGCAAAAGGACGCCGAAAAATTGAAAGGACTCGTGTGAGTAGGGGCGCCGGAGGGAGACACGAAGCAAACGGGTCGACTAATGAAGCGTGATTCCGAACGAATGGTTATGACACTTTGTTTTTCCCAGAGCCAACAGACAGATCAAAGCGGACGTCCATGATGGGATGTTCACTGGTTGCGAAACGAGGCGCTTGAAACTTTTGAAAAACATGCTCATAAAAAGATTTATGAGTGCAATAAGCAAGGCAAAGTTCGGTTGCCGGAAGAGAGAGCCAAAGAGGCAAAGAGATAAATCATAACTCAAACAGAGACATTGCCAATCCAGAAAAATATTCAGTGAGGGAGGGGGGAATGTAGTGGTTTGTCTGCTCTACGAATGAATTGAAAGCTCTTGTTTGTTCAGATAAATATCAAATGGATTGTGCCTGATGGTTTGTACTTGTAATCTCGATCCAGATACAAATGCAAAGCAAGTCAGAAGGATGCCAGAAGCCGAAGCAAGTTCATGAGACAACACGGCTCACGGGGACGGGACGCATCCTTCGGAGACGAAGAAAAATGATCAAAACACCTTGGCGCATTGTAGTCCGTCGTGTTTTGCCCATCCATGTCGGGGGCGCCTCCGCGGCCTACAATTTCCTGCTCATTCGTCGTTTCCTGAGCGAAGAGACAGCAAGGATGGAGCGGGGAGGAGCAGGGAACAACGTGGGCGTAGACATATCTGATCCGGAAAGAAGGTTATGCAACAATCTGGAACATCTGCAATTGTTCGTCTCTAATCTGCGGCAAGAACAAGTCTTCTCGACCAACTTGTTGTTCTCCCCGCTCCCTCTTCATCTTCTTGTCGGCATCATTAAGCTTGTCCTACTTTCTCCCTACTGTCCAATCCTTTCCGCCTTTTTTGTTGTTGCATTAAGTTCTTTCCCTCACTGTTTATTCACTATGTTAGTTGAGAAACGATTCAAAAGTTTTCACAAAAAGAAACCGAGTTCAGTGGTACGTGCGATACAGAACAACACCATTACTCATTCATTTCACTCCAAACCTCTCTTTTGTCTTTACAGGAACTCTTCCAACTGAACACAACCCTTCTTTTCTGGATTGGATTCATCCCTCCATTGTTTGCCGCCCTCTTCGCTATCCTAACAGCCATCATCTTTCATCAAGAGAAGATAACCAACTACGTGTGGATATGCGGAGTAATTCTTTCCTTTTGTCACCTCCGCATGTTCTTTTTCAGCGTGCCTTCCTCCCTTCTCTTTCCCGAATCATCAACCTCACATTGGAAGGACTTGTCTGGCAAATCTGCATCTTCTTCCACATTCCGTTCCGATTACTCGAACTGTCAGTCGGGTGTGAGTGATCTCTTTCCGTTTCTTTTCTTTCTTTATTTTTTCTCACATCTTACTTGAGCAGGGGTTCGATATGGACGTCTGGAGAGCAAAAATAACAAATGGCGTGTTTGGTATAAAATGCATAGACATCTGTATGCCATCGTCGGCGTGCTCGAGCTCATTCTGCTCACCGGATTATCTGCTGTCGGGGAGAAAGAGCACGGAGGTTGGGGAGATCACTGACAATCGGAAATCCACCAGAAAGTTCCAGTGGTCCACGTGTGTATGTTCTACAGTTTCGGAGTGTTCGCATTGCTCTTCTTCATCTCGAATACGGTCTGCCACTCACAGTCTCTCTACTTTTTGAACCCTTATGTGAGTTTTTTTAGTCAACTGTTCAATGATCAGAGAGCTCCAGGGACGAATATCCTACTACGTAAAGATCGGAATCAGCCTTGCCTACTTCTTCTCAGCGCCCGCCATCGCCACATTCTACACTCTTTATTGGAAGGCATGTTTCACATGGGGTATATGATATGATCCAGGAAGAGAACACAAAACACATTCAGCCTACGAACTGTTCGCTCTCATTGAATATCTCGACGTCTTCATGGTGATCTTCTATCACGGATGTTGTGTTTATTGGGATATCCAACATAAAGTAACTATCCTGTAAATACTTTTTGCATTATCCAGTTTGATTCAGGTGATATTCAGTGTCCGATACAACCGACCACCAAAGCCTACAGTGGAAGATGTTGAATTCACGGAAATGTCAATCAAAATGTGATATCATTTGATTTTTTGAACTCTTTGTTTCGATAAACTATCAGTTTTCCAATTATTTCACCCACAAGATAAACAGAAAGAAAGAGAAGAAGAAGGGAGAGACGCAGAGAAATCAATAAGATGACAATAATTCTGTGCCCATTCGTAATGCTTATCACTAGAAGTATTTCCAGTTCACTGCCGCCTGCGATGTTCTCAAAACTCTCCAAACAACAGTTGTCAGATCTGATTCCGTTTTTCCGGACTCGCCCTCAGTTTGCTTTTTTTGAAAATGCTGCCAGATTCGAAGTGGAGAAGACTCTTCCGAATCACCCGTGCGACTTCTACTCATTGCGATCCAAGGATTCAGAGTACTTCTACTGCCTCCGTCATGACAAACTTCCAGATATCCAAGGGTATGCAACCAAAACTTTAAAGAAAACTTTGCGTGTTTAGGCCAATTTTGATGATTGGAAGTGACAACGAAGTCGATGAAGGAGATGTTGTCAAAGGATTGGAAGAACTGAAGTCATTGGAACCAGAGTTCGACCAGATATTTCTACTGCTTGGTGTTTCTAAAGTAGTTACCCCGGTATGTTTCTTTCTTTGCCATATCAGTTTCCTCATCTTATCTTTCAGGCCCGGAAGTACCTAACAACACAATGCAACTGGAAAGAAAGAGGCGACAACCCGTGTTATAACTTCTATCTTCCTCCTTTCGTTTACCCACAAATCCAAGAAAAAGTCGACGCAATCACTCTGCCAACCTCGTTTTCCATTGGTTCCACTCGAGTGTCCGATGTAGAAGTTGTCAATTCCACGTGGAAGTTTGCTACTCCGGAAGATATTCTGCAACAAAAGTGAGAGCGGAAATGGGTAATACGTACATTGTTTGCTTTCAGGGAGAAGATCGTACGTCTTCCGACCGCATGCATCTTCCACGAGGATCGTCCCGTCGCATTTGAGATGGTCGGGTTGCACGGACAACTCTCTCATCAGTACACATTCCCAGAGTACAGAAACAGAGGGTTCGGAGCGATCATCGAGAACTCAATCGTGTCAAAGTGCATCAGGTAGAGTCGTGGGATCATCTGGATTTGGAAAGAGACTAACTTTTCAGTAAAGGGATAATACCTGTGAAGTCGGTGGAGTTGAATAACCAAGCAGTTCTTCGTCGGAGCCTTGATCATCCATTGTGGAAAGTTGTATCAGATGAAGAGGGTAATCCGCTGGTCTTTGATTATGTGATATTTCATAAATGAAACATGACGAATTCTGTTTTAATCTTCTGACTTTCCTGTTCTTTTGTGTTTCTGCAACTGGAAACATCTCCTATTCTGTTGTAATTGTCCGGATCGAGAATTCCGAGAAGACGGTCCGTTTACTTCCAACAAAGCGATGACTTGTGAAGGAAGCAGAAGTGACCAGCCAATCAAGTTTGCATCAATCCGTGTTCTGCTCCCCTTTTTGCCACCTCCGCCTGCAACATCTTGATCATCCGTTTCGTCTCGAATCAATCATTGTTGCGGCTAGAGACAACCCCGGAGACAGACTTTGGCGCGCGCGTTAAAAATTGCGTAAGCGCAAAAGAAGGATTGCGTTTTGTGTTCCAATTAAAACTTGTTACGGTACGAGACTTTTTGACTTGGCGTAGGTGGTGCGCAACGTCTCCAAAAACTACATACGAGACGCATACGATTATACGATTCGGGTTACGCAATCGTGGATGGCAATGGCAGGAAGGAAAGAGAGAGTTGATATGATAATGCTGCCGAATTGGCGGATCGGTGTGGCGGGTGAGGCTGGGATAATGACAAATAAGGAAAAGCGCATCGAGTAATCCAGGAAGGACATTGATGTGTCTGCTGATTGGGGACTAACGCAAGTTGCAAGATGGGCAGATTCATTGGAGGTGGACATTGCTGATGTACGTCATGATGATGAATTGTCAGAAGGCACAGTGATGAGTCAAAAAACATCTGAAATGCACATAGTTGGTTGAATGCTGTAAGAATCAAAGAGCTTCAATATAAAACGGGCACCATTTATGTGATTTGAAAGTCGTAAGCTGTTTCAAATTCGTCGGGAATCTAGAAAATGAAACTAAGACACTTAACTGCAGGAAGTAAAAACTAACATAAACTCACACTTTCATGCCAATTGACGCTTCAAAGAATATTGCAGAAACCTGCCTTGAGACTTTCTCTCTTTGATAATTTATTCAAATTTCCAACCTTTGGCGCAGTGTAACCAGGAAGAGGAAACCAAGGAACTGGCCCTTCCACACGGCACAACACCCCGTATCTTCCTCTCACACACCTTTGCGGTCTCCGATCATTATGATATAAACAATCCCTCCCCCTCGTTATCATTGTATGTTGCATTATGGACACAACAACAGTAAGCGACTTCGTGGAGACGCAGACCTCACCGGCCCATTGAACCCGAAGCCGAACGCGCTCTGGTTTTTTGGGAAGAAGCTGGAGACGTAGGGAGGCGGTGTCCAGCGCAGGGCGACGACGAATGGGATTTCGAACCTGAAGGAGGTGTGGCTACGGTACGTGGACGTCGGCAACAGCTCCTTGCATAAAAGGCTGACCGTGCCGACCGCTGCCGAATTTCTCGTAACCCATTATCGGCTTGCTGCCATGAAATACGTATCCAGCCTGCTTCTGGTGAGTACTTTTTATTCGTATTGTAAATCCATATGCGACGGAGATCCCGTCCTCCGATTGTGTACTCATTGTCACCTCAACAATGAACATCTCATATCTGACACTGAAATCGAATACGGATCTTTCTCGTTAATAATACCTCCGGTGGAAAACTTGCCAACTTAAAAAAAAAAACCACCGATTTCACTTTCTTTGATTCTCTTCATAAACCCATCAAATCTGAAACTGATTCATCTGGAATGTACTTCGAACAGTTAGCAACGTCTAGACGACGTAATCCAGAAAACCAATAACTTTCCTCATGTACATAAATCCCATCCCATCCATCACTTCGATTACAGTTATCCTCTTTGTTCGGCACCGCCATCGGATGTCTTCCAGGCCTGGGCCTTCCCGGTGCTGGTGGTGGGGGATGTTGTAGTCCTGCCCAACCATCATGTGGATCACCATGCGGTGGTGGAAGTGCCGCGGCTCCTGCTCCAGTCTACGCTGCTGCTCCTTTGGCTCCAGCTCCATTCGCTGCTTATCCACAGGCCCCACCACCTCCACAACTCTCTCTTCCATCCTTCCCACAACAGCCAATCGGAGGAAACATCTTCTCTCAACACCTTCCAGTTCAAAGTGGCTACGTGGCTTCTGCCCAAGGCGGAAACTTCCAAACGGGCTCCATCCAGACCGGAGCTGTCGCCCAGCAGGGACCAGTGTCTGCCGGAGGTGCCTATCTTGCCGAACCAGTCCACCAAGTGCAACCGCTGCCATTGCTAGGACAACCAGTGGCTTACGAGGTGAGGTTCCACGTCGTTAACTTTCGAATGTGTGATAACCGGTAGTCGTCTTTGCAGAAAACAGTCGTGGTAGCGCCAACGCAACAGGAACTGAACACTGCGCAGGTACTCACCAAGGTCATGCCAGCTAGTGCCGTCCTTGACGAGCACTTTGTTGAGCCAGCAGCTGCGTCACCAAACAACGTGAGCAAGATTAACAAGCAGTATTCAATAAAAACCTTCATTATTTTAGATTGTGACTTCCATCAACTCCCAAACCTCTTATGGAGACGAACAACAAACCCATGTCTTCCACGCCGCCCCAGCTGCTTCCAGCTCATCCTCCTCTTCCTCCTCGTCTTCTGCTTCCTCTGAACATCACGCCACTCACCAAGTGCGAGTTCCATCAGCTTCATCTTCAGTTGAAGCCAACGAACGTGTTGTTCCGGATATCGTCGTGAAGCAGATCATCGACACCTTCGAAACGACCCCATACCCACAACAGGTCGCACTCCAAACTGCTGCTCCATTCGTTCCACAGCCAGTTCATCCAGCGCAGCCACAACAGCCAACCTACTTGGCTCCACAAACCACCGTTGTCAAGCAGACTGTCGCCCAAACTATCCAAGAGCCAATTCATACTATCCAGCCAATCCATCCAGCTCCAGTTCGGCCAGCTCCACTCCAACCAGCTCAACATGTCCCAGTTGCTGTTCAACAAGTCACCCAGACCCCAGCTCACGTTGTTCAGGAAACTGTTAGTTCTATTGAAGTTGCTGATTGTTATTTATTGTTTTCAGAAGGTAGTCGCTGTTGAGGATCGCATCGAGGCCACTGGGGGATCGGACTACGATCAGCCGACAAACATTGCCACTAACGAGCAAGCCACAGTCAACGAACTTTTGGCTACTGTAAGTTTTTACCAGATAACTTTTTTGTTTACGTCTTGATCTTTTCAGCTTGACACAGTCACCGCAGCAAACAACTTGGACTTCAACCAAGTCACCATCGAGCCACAGCCAAACCAGCCAGCCATCATTCAAACTGACGGAGATGACTATGATGCTCCATTGAACGAGGACCGCAAGGACGTCCCAACTCCAGAACCATCCCACGCCGTTGCTCCATCTGTATCACAACCAGTTGCCGTTGTTCCAGAAGAGACTGCTCCAATCATTCCACAGCCAATTCAACCAATCCAACCAGTCCAGACTTATCAGCCCAGCACTGCTGCCCCAGTTGTTCAAACTACCGTCGGATACGTCGAGCCACCAAAACCACAAGTCCATCTTCAACCAATTGCCCCAGCTGTCCGCGTTGAACTGACCACTGCTCAGCCAGTTCCAACTCCAGTGTTCGAGGAACCAGTTGAAGTCCACGAGATCGTCACCCCACAAGTTCCTCTGCAACCAGAGCCAGCCATCATCCAAACAATCACCGAAGAGCCAATCGCTGTCACAGTCCGAGTTCTCCCAACCACCGCTGCCCCAGTTTCTCAGTTCTTCGAAAACATCACATCTCGCGAAGACGTCAAGGAAGTTCCAGCCCCATCTCAGGTAAATTATCTTAGTTTTCGATGAGCATGGTTAAGTTTCGCCCATTCACAGCCTTCTCCATCATCTGCACAGACTTCCGTTCCTTCCCAAGTCGTCAATGGAAACGATTATGACGAGGAGAAGTCTGTTGAGAACAAGGTGAACACTGCACAAAGTACACAGTCACGAAACAATAAGTTTTAGGTCCCCACTGAAACCGAAGTCGTTCCGAACCTCGGAGAATACGGAAGCAAGTTTGCAAAGGTAGGCGGAGAAACGGTTTCAATCGCACAATCGTGACGTTGTCACGATATTCACACACTGTTTTGGGTTGTAAAGACAACATTCACAACAAACTTTACATATCTACACACCTTTTTCGTTCCGGGTCGGATGGAACGAGTTTCCGCATGTTCTCTTAGGGCAGGGAAACTGAACCCGTTTGGCTCAGGTTCCTTTCCTCATCATGCATAATTCCAGGTACAAGGAACCGAAACTCAGCAGGTAAATGAGCCAATCGAGATCGAGACGATCGAGAATGCCAACCCATACGGAAGAAAGTACTGGATCTTCTAAGTAGCCCGACATGTCGTTTCCCTCTAATTCCAATCCGTGTCCATCTCATCTCAATGTGCAAATAGGCGCCAGTTCATTCCCTTCCAAAGTGTAATAACCTGTTTGAAATGCTCAGCATTCGTTCCCTCTCCCAACTGTTTTTCTGTATATTTCGTCCCTTCCTCCTCAATCCCGTTTTGTTTGTTCTCTCCATGAATTCCTAATAAATAACTTATTTTCTGATCCCCATCTTTCTCTTTTTTAAGTCTTCTTTGCACCCCCGGCAGGACTAAGCTGCGAAAAGATAAAAATCACGGAGGAGGCGAAGGAGAAGCTGGCTGCTTCCAAGGTCACACCGAGGCTATGATAGGCGTCGCTGAACAACGCAAAACTCGTCGCAAAATTGCGTAATGAAGGATTTTGGCGGGTCTGACGGGGCGGTCGGCTGTTGCGCGATCGTCTTCCGAATGAATCCGACGGAGCGATAAAATGGATTTCATGGC
Source organism: Caenorhabditis panamensis (assembly GCA_900883565.2). Lineage (NCBI taxonomy): Eukaryota > Metazoa > Nematoda > Chromadorea > Rhabditida > Rhabditidae > Caenorhabditis > Caenorhabditis panamensis. The sequence goes on from LR537884.1 coordinate 382,488, forward strand.
AGACAACAGAAGATGACGAAGACATTGCGTAATTGGCAGAATTTTTGGGTGATGCTTAACAACGCGTGTCGTTTATAGAGTCACTCCGATCAAAAGGCCTTCTGGAGACAGAACAGAATGAATGAAATGAGGAACCGGACGAGTGGCTGCGATCACGGAGGTAACTGGTGTTTAGCTGGTCGAAGTGGAAAGCGCTACGTGACAAATGACCCGTAGTTGCTCAAGTCTAACAAAAACAGTTGGAGTCGTGTTCCTGAAGCAACCCGTGATTGGAACTCCATTCCTAAATTGTAGTTAGTGACTGAAAAACTGTAATGAAGATTCAAAACACTTCCGCTAGACACCCCTTTTCACGGTTCAAAGCCTCAAACCAAACCGTTGTCTGATGGAGAGTTTCAACTAGAAATATGACGGTTCAGCTTGTTCCGAAGCTTTCCATTTCAACGAAAAATGATGAGAGCGTTATCAATATCTACACAGCAACGCCCAGTCTCTGTATACTTTGTTCACCAGATATCACCATCAGCTCAGATATCTCTCTCCTGATCGACCCTGATCGCCTTTATACCTTCCGTGTCTCCTCCTTTTTTTCGCGTGTCACTTCACCCGTTTTGCCTCATTACACTCACATATTGGAAACGAAAGCGAAAAAGCTTAGCCTGATCGGGACGCCAGGCCAATTAATCAAGTGAATCGCTTATCAATCGAAACGTTTTCTCCTCTGCGCAACAATCGGTTACGTAATAAACCGACATCGGAGAAGCTAATGAAACAAATGAAAGAATAGACGGAATGTGCCGACATGACTGGATCGGTCGAAAGAGTCACGAGATTGCCAATAGGAAGTGGACATCATTGCTGATTGGCTGAACGAGAAATGGGGTTCTGGAAATGAATTGGGCATGATATCGTGTTGCAATTAGTTGAGCAGTGATGGTCACTCCTCGAACAATTGGAGAAGTGTATGACTGTAAAGCTATAACCGAACATCTACTTCACAAGTGATATCTGCAGAAATATTGCGAGGGTCGCAACGTTCAGGTGTCACTTTCCATTTAGGTAGCGAAGCAAGTTTTGCCGGCAGCATCTGAACTACTGTAAACCATATCCTGCGTCATCACAAAAACATCTTCTTCTTGTTGCTCTGTTCAGATTTGCAAGTGTCTTCTCGCAATCAGCTTCAGCCATCTGCCATCCAACAAATCGACCCGTCTTCTCACTTCGTTCTTCAAAAATATACCGGTCCTTTTCAAGGTGGCACTGGTCACCCGTGCGACGGTCGTCGGGTGTTAGTTGCCTGTTGCCCCAATAGTACACCACATTCCGAGTGACGATAGATCGTGTCTGATTCGGAGATTCGGCAGGGTTCGATTTCAGAAAACTGTTTTACGCAGCGCGATCTGCCGTGCGTACGCACCTTGTTGCGCCAGCGCCTTTCTCTTTCGGCAGCCGGACACGAAAGGAGGAAGGTGGGAGGAGTGACAAGGCGCTGGTGGAAGGGCACTACTTAAGCTGACCGAATCTTTCATTTCACGCTGCTACACACCCCAAACAAATCGTGTCGTCGTCATGGCTAGTGTGAGTGCATCCCACTCATTTTTAATTGCCTTTCTCACTTTCCCCGTTTCAGTTCTTTTTGATCGCCCTTCTCGCTACCCCAGCTCTCGGATGCATCGGAGGCCTCGGAGGAGGTGGTGCTGGTGGCTGCTGCCAACCATCTCAGCCAGCCTGCTCTAACCCATGCGGTGGAGCTGCTGCTGCCGGGTAAGACTCTTTCTCTTTTAACTCTCTGTACTATTATTTCTCGTTTAGATATGCTGCCCCAGCTGCTGCTTACCCAAGACCCCCAGTCGGTTATGCTGCCCCACCACCAGCTTTCCCATCATTCCCAGCCGTCGGAGGAGCTGGAGCCGCTTACCCATCTGCCGGAGGACTCGGAGGAGCCCCACAATACGCATCTGCTACCGGAGCCGGAGGACCTTACGCTGACGCCGGAATCCACGGAGGAGCTCAACAAGCCGGATATGCCGGAGCTGCCCAACAAGGAGGATATGCCGGAGCCGCTGGAGCCCAGCAGGGAGGATACGCTGGAGCCGGAGCTCAACAGGGAGGATATGCCGGAGCTGTTGCCCCAGCCGGACCAGCCCCAGGAGCCTACAACCAAGGACCAGCTGCCGTGAACGGAGGATTCGTCTCCCAGCAACAAGGAGGAGCTGTCGCCCCAGCTGGATACGAACAGGGAGCCGCTGTCCATGTTGATGCCACCGCCGCCCCATCGGAGGGAACCATCTCCCAGCAAGGAGGATCCTCTGCCGCCGGAGGATACGGAGAGGAGACCGCCGCCGCCATCGCCCCAGCCGGAGAGCAGACCAACACCATTGTCCAGACCGGAGAGACCCAGGAAGGATATGAGAACCAGGGAGGAGTCGCCGAGGAGACTCACGTCGCTGAGACCGAGATTGTCGCCGTCGCCACTGCTGCTCCAGCTGCCCCAGCCCCAACCTACGAAAACGTTCAGCCAGCCGTCGTCCCAGCCGAGGTTCCAGCCGTTGAGGAGACCATCGTCGAGGAAGTCGCTCCAGTCGCCACTTCTGCCCCAATCGTCGAGCCAGTTACTGAGGTGATTGAGGAAGTCATTGAGGAAGTTGTGGAGCCGGAAGAGCCACAGGTTATCGAGCCGGCCCCACAGCCACACGTTGACCCAGTCCAGCCAGCACCACAAATCGTTGAACCGGCACCACTTGTTGACCCAATCCCACAAGCACCAGTCGATGTCGTCGAGACCGTCGATAACTCTGCCCCAGTTGCACCACAAGTCACCGAGTACCCAATCCAGCCAACCGAGGCACCAGAGGAGGTATATGAAGAAGAGACGGAGGCTCCAGTCGCCCCAGCTCAACCGGCCGAGTCCTCTTTCGAGGAAGTCACCGAGGAAGAGACCGTCGCCCCACCAGCACCTTATGTTGCACCAGCACCGACTTTCACTGTATGTTCCTCAGTTCCATAACCTTCACATTCTTCCTTCTCTCCAAACGGAAGCACTTCCTTATCTAACAACTCTATCACTATATGTTCTAAGTTCCTTCCAACAACGTTTTCATTTCCAGGAGCAGAAGCCAGGATACGAGCAAACCGCCCCAGCCGTCGAGACCAAGGAAGAGTCGTACGATGATGAGCAGCCAGAGGAGGCCGCTCCAGCTCAGCCAGAGCCAGTCACCTCCGGATACCAGGCGACTGAGGCACCAGCCAAGGCTGACGGTGGATACCGCACCCACTAAGCAATAGATGCGATAGGTGCTCATTCGCTCTGATCTCGTTTTGATTGCTCGCCGACATTCTGCTCAGAACACATTTTTCGTTCGTTTTGTCTGTATATATTGTTGACACCCCTCCCGAAACTATTTTATTTTTCTCTAATGTTTCTATTTGTAGTCGTTCCATTTTCACTGACTGAAATTTCTTTATTTCCAATAAAATAGTGAATACAATACAAAGATCGCTTGTTTGAGAAACTAGAATTCGTTCCGCTCAACCGGTATCCTTATACATAGCGGTTTGAACACCGATAATCAAGTCATACTGTTTGCGGCTTCTAAGTTTTCGAGAGAGCTTCGCTTCTAGGAACAGTAAGGAACATAGCGATGTGAACACCGATAATCAAGTCATACTGTTTGCGGCTTCTAAGTTTTGAGAGAGCTTCGCTTCTAGGAACAGTAAGGAACATAGCGATGTGAACACCGATAATCAAGTCATACTGTTTGCGGCTTCAAAGTTTCGAGAGAGCTTCGCTTCTAGGAACAGTAAGGAACATAGCGATGTGAACACCGATAATCAAGTCATACTGTTTGCGGCTTCTAAGTTTCGAGAGAGCTTCGCTTCTAGGAACAGTAAGGAACATAGCGATGTGAACACCGATAATCAAGTCATACTGTTTGTGGCTTCTAAGTTTCGAGAGAGCATCGCTTTTTGGAACAGTAAGGAACATAGCGATGTGAACACCGATAATCAAGTCATACTGTTTGCTGCTTCTAAGTTTCGAGAGAGCATCGCTTTTTGGAACAGTAAGGAACAGCGGCTGTGCGCGAGCGCGGTTTCGCTTACATCCCATTCGAAATCGCCGTCCATTTCCGTCGTCGGCCTTGCAGGAGGAAGAAATGCGGGAATGAAGAGAAACTGATTGAAAACTGATCCTGAATTGATATTATCTTCATTTGTGAATAAGATTTTGGGGCCACGTGGAATGACGTAACGTCGAAAATGAACGTCGGAATCTTACTGTGGCCGATCTTCTCTCTTCCGGAACACCTTGTTTGCTGTTCGACCGTCAATCACTGTTGCTCCACAACCCATAAAGGCTTCAACCGGTGCAATAAACGATTTTAAATAGCTCCTTGTTTTGATGTTTCTTCTATTCGTTTTCCTTCTTGCGTCGGACCTCGATTTGTCAGTTCTCCTAGATGTAATCATGCTATTCGATCGGTAGTTCCAAAAGCGTTTCCTGGTGCCCAGATGCTCTTCACTTTCGAGAGCTCAAATGGTTTTTCTGATATTACCAGCATGACAACTTGTCTAGTTGTGTGCCACACTTCTCAACCAGTATCTTGCGTTTTTCCTTCCATTACTGGCAGTTTATTTCCAATAAAGTACAGTAGCACTTTGGTCATCCGGCGCCCGCCTCCGACACGACAAATGTGCCTCGTGACTCTTTGTTGACACACTTCCTGTCCTTGGCGCGTTTCGCTTCATTTTGTCGGCTTGGACACGTCAGCGCTCTCCAGATTTTCCCTGTTTCGGCGGTTTTCAGATCCTTTTTCGCGGTTTTCGGCAATAAAATATAATTCAGCTGTCGTTCTGTTTCTCTCCTTTCTCTCATGTACACGTGGAGGCGCGTGTCAGTGTTTCTGCCGCAGTTGACACATGATACACGACCTGCGACTGCGTCATTCTCCTTTTCTTCTTATCCTTTTTGCCCTTTTCAGTTTCTTACTTTTCCTCCTTGACTACTTTTTATATTATCCTGCTCTTTCCACTCTCTTTTTTCTCATGTTACTAGTTTCAGATTCGCCATGTCGTTTCTATGGGACTGGCTCAATGGAGTTCTCAACATGCTGGGTAAAACAAATCAATATCCCGCTTCTCCTCACTTAGCGTGTTACAGGACTTGCCAACAAGAAGGGAAAGCTTGTGTTCTTGGGACTCGATAACGCCGGAAAGACAACACTGCTCCACATGCTCAAAGACGACCGAATCGCTCAGCACGTGCCAACTCTTCATCCGAGTAAGTCGTTTGCATTTCTGTTCGATTTTTCCGCGTTCACGAACTGCACGAGAGTTGTCCAGTTGCAGAATCGTGAAATTTTGTAGGCTACAAATTGTTTGATCACAAACCACATTTTTTAGAAGTGAGATTTTTTGGAATACGACACATCCGTTGACTATTAAAGGAGAAGCTAGAATCTGGTTTCGTTATCAATTATTTATGACTGCGTTACAAATATGAATAAAACATGTTTTTAAATGATCTCATTCCAGCTTCGGAGCAGATGTCCCTTGGAGGTATCTCGTTCACGACTTACGATCTCGGTGGCCACGCCCAAGGTAGCTTTCAGTACCCTTTCTCTATAAATTTGTTATTTTCAGCGCGGAGAGTTTGGAAAGATTATTTCCCTGCTGTCGATGCCGTCGTATTCTTGATCGACGTTGCTGATGCGGAGAGAATGCAGGAAAGCCGTGCCGAGCTCGAATCTCTGCTCCAGGACGAGCAGATCGCCACTGTTCCTGTCCTCGTGCTCGGAAACAAAATTGACAAGCCAGGAGCTTTGAGTGAGGATCAGCTCAAGTGGCAGCTGAACATTCAACACATGTGCACTGGAAAGGGTTAGTATTTCTGCTTCAAATATACGGGAATTTATCTAAATGTTCTTGCAGGTGACGTTTCTCGCAACGAAATGGCATCTCGCCCGATGGAAGTGTTCATGTGCTCCGTTCTCCAGAGACAAGGATATGGAGAAGGAATTCGTTGGCTCGGACAATACCTGTGAAAAGATCAGCTCAATAATACTCATTCACCTTTCCCATCTTTCTCTATTCCATCTAAGAACCGCACCATTCTCTTACATATTGCGCCTCCAACATTTCCTAAGTCGACTTGTTGTACGTACTTGTCTCTCCCCCGTTTTCCCATTTAAATTGAGTTCCTCCGGCTGAAGCCGTACCATCGTATTCTCCCGTAGAGCTTTTCCCCATTACTACACTTTTCATGCCTTGCAAGCGTCGTTTGTGCAACAAATTAAGTCGCGTCACATTTATGAAATTCGACTTACACGAACTTGTAAAAATTCCCCACGGCGTCCTCGTTTCTATTTTCTTCGACCTCTTCCTCTCAACTATCCATTATTTATAGCAGATATTCTACTTCCCCTACAATATTATCCCACCACTCAAACCTTTTTCTTTTCAGAATTTTCTATTTTTCATTTCGGTTAGTTCTATGTGAATGAAGCAATTTTGGCATTTCACATTTTGCTGAATCCCGATTTACTCAAAAAGTTTGATCTGAAAACTACATAATCATGTCAAGAAAAGGGTACAAATAACAAAACACTTTGAGATGTCTCTTCTCGTAGCATCACATGATCGTCGTTCTGAAGTTCTAGTCACCACTTCGAGATGTCAAAGTGAGTTTTTCTTCCAAAAAGAGAAAGCAGACAGAAAGAAGCGGAAACAGTTTAACCTCCCCCACCTTTGATAACGTTATCAGTCCCAGTGAACCCAACTGCTCCACTTGGCACTGTACAGTCCACTAGTACACGTGGAACAGTGTTCTCCCCTTCCACTGCTGAACATCTTTCCTCTTTCGACGCTTTCTGTTCGCCAGTCCTCCTTGTTTCTTGTTTCCCTATCACGATAACGCCATTTGGAATAAGAGCGTGCCCCACGTCACGCCATAGTTTCTGCTTATCGATTGTCCATTCCTCCATCCCGCATCTTCCCTCATTTCTCAAACTTTCAGAGCAATCATGTCGTTCCTTTGGGATTGGTTCAGTGGAATGTTGAACATGCTTGGTAAGCTGAAAACCTGTTTGTGCACTGAAGAAGCAATTCTTTCCAGGATTGAGTAACAAAAAAGGCAAGCTGGTGTTTCTGGGACTCGACAACGCTGGAAAGACGACTCTGCTCCACATGCTGAAGGACGACCGACTCGCGCAACACGTGCCTACCCTCCACCCGAGTATGTTTTCGTTTTCTCTAAAGATCACAAGGACTACAGTCTCGCGTGTGTAGTCACCCGACCAGTCCACACATTCCTCCGTGTGGTTTGTTCTTGTTCACTAGACACGACAAAGATTGATCAAAATGATAGAGAGGAACTTTCAGCATCCGAACAGCTCGCCCTCGGCGGAATCTCCTTCACGACTTACGATCTCGGAGGACACGCCCAGGCTCGCCGCGTCTGGAAGGACTACTTCCCGGCAGTCGACGCTGTGGTTTTTCTGCTCGACGTGGCCGATGGAGAACGTCTTCAAGAGAGTCGTGCTGAACTCGAATCGCTGCTTCAAGACGAACAGATCGCAACTGTGCCGGTGCTGGTGCTCGGAAACAAAATCGATAAGCAAGGAGCGCTGAGTGAGGACCAGCTCAAGTGGCACATGAACATCCAGCACATTTGCACTGGAAAAGGTAATTCTGTTAGATTTACATAACACAGTGAAACTGTCTCGTTTTCAGGAGAAGTCTCCCGCAACGACCTCGCCACCCGGCCATTGGAAGTGTTCATGTGCTCCGTCCTCCAAAGACAAGGATACGGAGACGGCTTCCGCTGGCTGTCGCAGTACATCTGAGTGCTCTCTGGGACCCTCCAATTATTGCCTCCTTCTCTATTCCTCCCCATCCCTCTTCTTCGTTTCTTGCAATGTCCCTTCTTTATTAGTGCCTCTGATAACAATTATGAATAAACGTTTCTGAAAATGAAATTCGTTGAAACCTGACTATCCGAAACTAACTGTTCGAGACAATGACTGATACTTCTCATACCCAAACTCTGAGCTTCTTCTGATCGATAAATTTAGATCGTTGGAACCATGGCCTTTTTCTCATCAGTAATGCACAACTTAGGGGCACAGGTACTGTTCAAAACAAGAAAATTCCACGATTATAAACAATTCAGTTGATTGCTCGGATAGTTTCCTTCGCCATCAACATGTACCTCCTCCGGCGAATCGATAATGATGTTCTGGGACTCGTCAATGTACGGTAAGAGATTTCCAATCATTAGAAAGTTTCTGAATAACCGTGTTTACAGATTGACACTCCTCTACTCATCAATTCTGTTTTTAACGCGAGAACCGATGCGAAAAGCTGACATAATCCGTGACTCCCTGCCGAAGTTTATCAATCTACTCTGGCTCAGTCCACTGATTGCCACAGTCATCAGTACCGTCTGTGTTTATCTCTGGTGCGCCCTCTCTTCCACTTCTGATGACGTCTCCTGGGCCGTGCTCCTCTCCTTCCCGATTTCTGCAATCATCGAATCCATTGCTGAACCGTTTTCAGTTATTTCACTCAGGTAATCTAACGCTTTGAATGTTTTCTTCACAAATTTAAAAGTTCAGGTTGGAATCCAGCTCGGGAAAACTTGGAAAACACTTTGCAATCGGTCAAGGAATGCTCATTTGTGCCAAACGGATCTTCGTTCTGGCCGGACTCTTCCTCTTCCCCGAAGTCTACCATCTCGATCTGTTCGCTTTCGCTCAGTACTTCGGCGCCATCTCGTATCTTCTGTTCAACGTCATTGCATTCTACCGCTACATCGGAGATTCATCCATAACGGAACTCGAGAAGTTCTCCTCGTTCTCTGATCTACTTCCGAAGGTTAGTGAAGGAATAGACTACGATTCTGCGAGAGCCGTCGCCACAATGTTCTCTCACTCGATTTGGAAGCAGTTGCTAACCGACGGAAGTTCCTACGTGATGACATTCACTGAACTGCTCAGTTTGAAACAACAAGGTAAGTTCTCCTTGGACCCGAACTTTAACTAGATCCACATTTTTCCAGCTGTTTATGATGCCGTAGAGCGTGTCGGAAGCATCGTGATCCGAACAGTTCTGTCACCGATCGATGAGAACTGCAACGCCTATTTTTCGAAAACGATCAGAGATGAGAGCAGTGTATTCAACAAGAACAGCGACAGCCATGATGATCTGGTCAAGAACCTCTCAACGATTCTTCACGTCGTCGGGGTTATCGGATTCGTTGCGTGCACCTTCGGAGTCCCGTACTCTCCAACTGCCATTTCACTTTACGGAGGAAAATTGCTTTCGGAGAACGGCGGAGCACTTCTCTTATCGCTCTACTCCGGATATATTCTTGTGACCGCGATTAACGGAATAACTGAAGGATTTGCGATGGCCAGTATGAACAATTACGAGATTCTCTCTCATGGAACGTTCCTCCTCGGTGCATCTGTCCTTCACCTGATCACCAGCTACTTTTTGTGTGTCTACGTGAACTCTGCAGGATTCATTGTGGCCAACATCATAAACATGTTCATCAGAATCGTTTACAAGTAAGCATATTCCCAATTGCAGTTCTCAATGTTCTTTTCAGCTGGCGTCAAATCCGGCAGTACCTCGGCGAGAAATGTCCCTCCTTCACTACAGTACTCCCGACTCTCTCAACATCTGTATTCCTCGGAGCTTCTCTTTTCGCCACGTCCTTCTCCTACCTGGTAACTACCAAACCTCTTCTCTACTTCAATCATCTCGTTCAGATCTTCGCAACTACACCAGGACTCTCCCACACACTAGTCCACGTCGCCATCGGAGCTGTCTGCTTGCTCGTAATTGCTCAGAACACCGCCCAACACGATCCAGTCATCGCAACGATCGTCGATTCACTTGCTAAGAAACATCGGGATTGATCTCGTCAAACACCTAGTCATTTGCTTTACCAATCTGTCTTTTTCCTCGGGTTTCAATCATTTCGTCATCTTGTATGTATATTTTTAATTTATTCGTGTCGCATAGTCAAGAAATAAATCATAATTCTGGCAGCTCTCTTTCTCGGCTTTTTATGTGATTGTTTATTTTATAATGTGTTTCTGCCTTCACAGCTGCCGTCGATTTGGCGCCTCAGTCTGGGGAGCATGGAGCACCACAAAAAATACACCTGTCCCCACACTCAACTCAACAGAGATGTTTCTTTTGCTCCTTCTTCTTCATCTTTCCACCGCTCTACTGCCGCCATCTCGCTCCTTCCGCCAGGCCCCGCCCACTTTTTGATAGTATGGAGAGCCCTCGGGCGACGGAGCAGAGGAGCAGCTGACGGGGGCCCGACCCGCCGGCTCCGACTGCCTCCAGCACATTTTGTGTTCCGTTTCGCTTGATTGAAACCGAATCATTTCAGACGCCAGGTAGCAGAAGAATAGGAACACTGGGTTCGATGAATGGCAGTTAGGGAGCATGAGGAGCTTCGGAGTGCTCCTTCTGCTGCTCTCCGCTGTCGGAGAAATCAAAAGTTATGAGGCCGGCGAGGAGTTGAGTTGTAAGGTGAGAAGATCATTTTCATGCTTATGGAATAGGTCCAGAGACGAGTGACTGGGAGAGAGCCCACGAGATGTAGACTAGGTTGTGAATCTTTCATGATCTGAAATTTGACTAATACCCTAGAGTCCACGGGACCAACCGTGGAATCAAAATACCATGAAACAAGTGCATAATAATTTCAGCGTCGAAATGGTGGTATCCCCTTGCCCCTGGGAGTATTCACAGTGCAGAAAGAAGGTTTCCCTGACGCCCTGCCTTCAATCCGCACAGCTCTCGCCCATGTTCACAATCGTTCCTGTATCTTGCAAGGATATCGTCTGGAAATGATAGTCAAGGACACTCATGTGAGTCTGTCTGCTCCCAACATTTCTCCCACTCGATATCGAACAAATTCAATTTGCGACCGGCCGCATCTCCATCCAATTGACTCAATTTGGACTGGAGGCGCTCGCCTCTCGCACGTTTTTCGCTGCTCCTCTTGACTGCTCACAGCCTTCGGTTCTTTCGGTCGCAAAGACGGGGTTACCTCATCTTTTGTGTCAGAATTCATGCGACGCAACTTCGTCGGCTGGCTAAAATAATGGGCAGAGCAGTGCACCATGTTAAACGCTTGAATGCGTTAACTAAATGGGTTAGGCGAGACGAGACGAAAGGAGCGGCGACGAGTGGAGGGAGGACCAAGTTACTGCAACATGACTGAAAATATTGACGAGGGACTGGGAATATATGGAATTGGAGAGACTAATGGGACTTTGAATCGGAATTTCAGTGTAAAACATCACAAGGAATGAAGGCGTTGTTCGATCTGATTGCATCGAGGCCACGACCTGTAGCAATTCTAGGAGGACAGTGCACAGAAGTAGGTCCAATCTCTGTTGATCCAGAGAAATCAGTGTTCCAGGTGAATGAACCAATAGCAATGGCTCTGAAGTACTGGCAGATAGTGCAGCTGTCCTATGCGGAGACTCATGCCAAGTTCGCCTCCTCTGATTCTCATGAAGTTAGTTTGGGAAACGACGGAATTGAGCCGCACCAAAATAGAGCGGCGTCACGAAATTCATGAAAGTCTTCCGGTGTGGGAAAGAAAAATTGGCCTGAGGCGACATTTCGAGCCCGCTCTTCAGAAGGCCGCTCCCTTTCTCTGTTGTGCCCATTTTGAAATGAAAGGGGAAAAGAGAAAAAAGCGAGGGTCCGCTCGAAACAATGAATGGCCAATTGCAGTTGTTCCCCACCTTCTTCCGCATCGTACCTGGCAGTCGCAACACCAACATGGCCAAGTGCAAGTTCATAAACCATTTCGGATGGAAAAGAGTTGGCACGGTGAAGCAGAACGATCAGCCGAGATATGCGTTGGTAAGGAGATGTCTTCGGAATTATTCATTATTTCGGAGGGAAACGGAGGGACCAAAAAAGAGAGGACTTGACACGCGACAGGGACGAAGAGGACGGCGACTCTTTTTGATGGAAATGAGAGTGACATTCTGCTGCGGATTCAGCAAGAAACAAGGATTAATGCAAGTGACACCTTGTGTTCCATCCAGAAAAAAACATGACGGATAGAAGCAGGAATTGAACGGGGAACACGGAAAACACGAATCCGTCTATGATTCATTGTGTTCATGAATAGGAAACTGATCTATGATTTGAGATTGAAGATCTACAGTAACCCAGCAATTATAGAAATCATCTGCAATACTGTTCCAACAATGTCTTCTTTCAGCCCCACGAAGCTTTGACAACTCGTCTGGAACATGGATTTGGAGTGAAGATCGTACACACTGCAGGTGTCAACTGGGAACAAATCGAGACTGTCGGTGCAGAACTGGATGAACTGAAGGTCTGTAATCTGTCTTCTGACAGCTTCTTTCTCCTCGACTCGCGCCCCGTTTCGTGTTGTGTCGTGTCGCCAAAGAAGGCGAGACACACGAAGAAGAAGATAAATAATGAGCGGGAAGGCAGGCGGGAGTGTCGCTCGAGAGTCACACAATGTCCTCTCGATTGGCTTTCCAGATAACCGGGGGCGAGCTCCCGGGGGACGACCCGTTCCCTCTCGTTTACATGTACAACATCTTATTATTCGAGAGAAATGACTCGGAAGGGGACGAAATGGTGTTTTGTTGCAGGACAGGGATGTCCGCGTCATCGTCGTCGACACCGACGAGGAGATGGCAGCTACGGTACTGTGTGCCGGGTTTCACCGGGGAATGATTGGGGACAACTACGTATGGATTCTACCTGGATATCATGATGACAAGTAACTAGTGACATTATCACGATTCAGTTAAACTTCGTGGTTCAGGTGGCTGAACAAGACTCATGACAACTGTACTTCCGATCAGATGCAGCAAGCAGCCATCAATCACTTCTCTGTTGGATTTGCACTCACGAGAAGAGATGAAGACACCAAGATTGTTGGAAACACGGTACCACTGACTGCAAGAAGTATGAGACTACAAACATAATGTTTCAGAGAGCTGGTGATGTTTGGGAAGAGATCAGTAAGTTGGATCCTAACAACACGTGGAGAGGTTACCTGTACGACGGACTGTGGACTCTGGCCATTGCTCTCAGTCACTCAATGGGAGATAATGCGGAATTCTCCCATCACAAAATGATTGAAGCCATCGACAACTCATCTTTTCAAGGGCTCACGGTACTTCTGTGAATCACATTCGTCAAGCAATACCAAAGATTTTCAGGGCAAAGTGAAGTTTGCTAACAATGAACGCCTCGGATTGGTGGATATCCTGCAGTGGTCCGATGGGGAATACGTGCCTTTTGCCATGTACGATGGTGCTGAAGACGAGTTCAAAGTGATAGAGACAACAACTAAAGGATGGTCACCACCTCTGGACTCTACAATAACTGAACGACGCAGGGAACATATATCTTCCCTTCTCTTTCTGGCAATGTCTCTTCTGGCTCTTGTCGGAATATTCTTGGCTCTCATATTTCTACTCATCAATTTTAGGTATAGGAATCACAGGTTAGTTGTCCTAAACGATACGCAGAGGTGAAGGAGATTGTTAGAAAATCTATTGTTGCGGTAAGAGGGGTGACGGAACATTAGAGCATATAGATCAATAAAGAGGGCAGACAGAGAGAAGATTTCAGTAACCTCAACGATTTCAGATTCATCAAAATGTCGTCTCCAAACCTAAACAACATTATAATCGCCGGTTCCATTTGCACTTTCGCTTCTGTGATTCTCCTCGGATTAGACACTCGAATAGTCAACTCCGATGTATTCGTTTGGTTGTGTTACGTGAAGACATGGACACTCTGCATCGGATTCACCCTCGCTTTCGGTGCAATGTTCTCAAAGACTTGGAGGGTGCACTCAATATTCACCAACATCCGAATGGACAGAAAGGCCATCAAGGACTCGAAACTCTTCCTGATCCTCGGTGTCCTTCTGTTCATCGACATCTGTGTCCTCGTCGTCTGGGCCTTCATCTCTCCATTCTCTTACACTGTCACAGAACTTCCACACATTGTGAGTTATTGCCTTTTTTAGTGATGCGTCATATAAATAAGAGCTCGAAGATCGTGACTAAAAAGTTCCCAATTGACGGGTTTCTCTAAATGACGTAGAATCAATGGGTTCCGGAGTATCAACGTCAAAATCAAATTGTTTGTTTCAGCCAGAAGACAACATTGTGATTATTCCTGAAGTCGAGAAGTGTCACTCTCCGAACTCTGGTGTCTTTCAAGCAGTACTGTATGCAGTCAAAGGAGTTCTCATGGTACTGTAGGATGTACCCGTATCCGTTTGCACTCCAGTTCTTCTTCAGATCCTCGGTTGCTTCCTGGCCTGGGAAACTCGACACGTCAACGTGCCAGCTCTAAACGACAGCAAGTACATTGGAACAAGTGTGTACTGCGTCGTTGTGATGAGTGTTCTGGGACTTTCAACCAGTGTGATTCTTCAAGAACGGGTCAATGAAATGTTCGGTCTCGCGTCTTTCTTCGTCATATTCTCCACGACACTCACACTGTGCCTTGTTTTTGTGCCTAAGGTGAGTATTTCAGAAGTGGATTATCCTTATTCGTTATCCCATTTCGTAATCCGTAATCCAGCAAAAAACTATAAACTAAAACACAGAGCTAAAGGTGGTCTCGACTAGAGAAACAAATCTTTGCTAATCCCCAATCTACTTTTGAAAGTGCTCCACTAGTGTTTATTGAACTGATCCCTTCCGCGTATTCCCCAGACAACCCCCGCCAATTTCAGGTAATCGAATTGGCACGGAACCCAGTTGGCAATGAGCCAAGAGCTTATAGACGGGGACTGATGAAGAGTGTCGTGGCGAAGACGTCACAGCCAATGTCCCCTCAACCTAGATCGTATGTTGTGAATGTTTTCCAAGTGATGTTGGATGTTTACAGAGACTCGGGTGATCTTCTCGTGAAAGCCGAGAGCGAGAACAAACTGCGGAGGAGGTTCCTGCATCAGGTGAGTGGTGTTGACAGGATCAACTGATAATTCCATGATTCTAGAAATCAACTCAATTATGGGATCTCGTAGAAAAGTTGCGAGCCAAAGGAGACACGCAGTTCCTGCAGCAAGGTGAGACGGAAGCGGAAGAAGCAGAGGGATGCATGTTTATGTGCCCGTTTCAAAAATATCAGAGGATGAGATGAGAGATGATAGGGGAAGAATTAAAGAGAAAAGAGCGCTATGCAAATCAGGAGAATCAACGAGACGATGTTTGATCGACTGCTCGAGGCGTCTGTGAAGACGTTGTCGGCGAACGTGATCTGTAGTCCGTACTTGTCGTATACCTGAAAGTTCAAGGTTTTGGTCTAGAACTTCAGTCCCAGATGACACAAAGTCATCTGATCTCGTTTCCGTTCCCAGAAAGGGCAACAACTCCGGAGACAGATACTCATATCTATCTTTCCGATGCATTTCTGATCCCTCACCCACCCTTTTGTGGTTGACATCGTTGCAAAGGTTCGTAGAGCAACAGCAAAACTCGGAGAACCGAATCGAATGAACGTTGCTTTTCGCGTGATGTTTTGAGAAGAGACTCTGAAAATGGCGAAATGTCAAGGGGCGGTTCTGGCATCTAATTGTCATGTTTTCACTCCTCCGCACCTGCATTTTGTGGTCGAGTTGTGCCAGAGAAGGACACGATTCGTCGATTCCCCGGTAGAGACAGTGTGATTCGTGGACACAGAAACGGTCGTAGTACTGTCGGATGGCTCCACTTCTGTTCACTGCGTAGTATTCCGAATAGCACATCTGGAACAAAGATAATAATCGAAAGTTGCCATTCTCTGTCCTGTGCCCCAAAAAAGGGATTAGTTTGCCTGGATTATTACTACGGAATAATCCCTTCCGGAAAAAAATGAGAGAAGCATGGAAGAGAAAACTCTGGGTGCGCACACTTTGTGTTGACTTCCTCCCGTCTACTCTTACGGTACCTTCCGCTTTCGTCAACTTTTCGGATATTAGGTTTCAAACTTTCAAACAATGTGCGAATTGGTCCCATTCTGCCCCGCGTTTGAAGAAATTCGAGACTAGACTGAAACCGAAAACTTGGAGGATGAAAAATGAAAATGGAGGAAGAATCAAGTGGACGCTCAGGGCTCTCAAGCGGAATCTCGGTTGTTGCTAAGAGTTCTGAAGTGTTTCTTTCCTTTCTCGTTTTCAAAATGTGTACATTACATGATGATTATCTAAAAAGTTGGACTCAAAGAAGAAGAAGGAGAAGTCAGTATAGAAGGAGACGTTTTTGACATGAATGTTGACATGTTATGCATTTCTGAGCTTTTCGCCTTTGTGTGTGACCTGGTCTGGCTTGGGGAAAACACCGAAGAAGAGACGTGCGTCGAGTGATTATGAATGCAAATCTCATTCAATTATATTGGCCCCCGCTCTTTTTTCAATTTCTCTCAATTTCTCAAAAATCGTCAGGCGAAAGGATAGGAGTGAGGCGTGGCGCGTCGTCCGTCCCTTCAAAAGAGACACTTTCATGTTATATAATTTCCGGCGGAAAACATGTTCGGAAATGAAACTGCCGCTCTCTAATTATGCACAACATACACAGAGAGATGTCTGACTCCCTAGTTGGAAGTGTCGTTAGGTGTACACATTGCAGACTCGGCGAGCCGTGTCTAATGTTTCGGTTGGGTCGGTTGGCCGAAATCTCGACAAAAAGTTGTCGAGCCGAATTAGGCTGATGAGCAGAGGACCGGAGACGCAGTGCTCGAGATTTTACACTTTACGGGGCTTCTTCTTCCTGCTGATCTATAACCGGACGACCTATTAACAAAGTGACTCACTGGCAGATCTATGCAATCTGATTGTGCGTTTGTTGACAGTCATGGTGGTCTATTATACACAAACTAAGTTACGACGTCTTCCAGCTGGACACGAAGACAAGGTTCGGCAAGTGGTCAGACTACGAATAAACAAGAGCTTGGCGACAGATTTAGACTCGGATTTCGGGATTTGCGTATAGAAATTTTGATAACTTCATTCCGGTTGGCTCTGCGCCATGAATAGAACTGAAAAAGCCAAAAAACCAACCATTTTGGGTCCACATTCGGTCCTCCGATGTGGCACCGGATATGAAGAGTCGTAGCACTCGAGAGATGTGGCCGACTGGATGATTCCCATCCATAACAGTACGAATTGCAGAATGGTGTCTGTCTTCAGCGTCCCCATCGTCGCAGGAACGGGAGACGTCGCTTCTTCTGCGCCAGCCGTCGAGTAGCAATAACAGGTATGTCGAGGGGCGTCGTCTGCCTGCCGCCACTGCCGCCTCGGCTTCTGCCCCGAAGCACCGCCCTCTTTTGGCGACTTGCCAAGCTGACGGCTGAGAGCAGAAGCCGTAATGTGCGGCGAGACGAGTCGAGTAGACCACGAGTTTCCGGTTTTGATGTTGCCAATTTTCAGAGAGGAGACGAGTTTGACAGCTGCTGGTGCCACCGGTGAGTTTCGGAGTGCAAAGTTGAAGGATGAAGTGGAGGAATGAAAGGGAAAGAGAGGGAGACGGTTGGAGAGGAGAACTACTGTAAATAGACAAGCAGTTCTGAAACATGGTTTCCCGTCTCAAGGTTTCAAGTATCACAGGGTTCAAAACACAGAGTCATTCTGTGAAACAGAGCCTCAGCCTCTGAATCCGAAAAGTTCAAGACGTCGTGATTCACTTGTTTTCTCTCTCCGCCGCCTGTCCCCATCCCCCTAATTATCTTGCCTTCTTTCAACTTTCTCTTCTTTTCTCCACATCGAGCTCTTTTCTCCACACGTGAACTTATTCAATTTTCAGGCGAGCGATCTTCCGACTGGCCATGGGTAGATCCGGATGAGCCGAGCACAAAGCTATGAGATTTCAGATGCGCACCGGACACAAATTTATGTTTGAATTTTTGAACACATTTTTTTATTTTCAAAATAAAGATGATGATAAATTATGCGAAAGACGAAATGGGTTAGATAGATAGATACAGAAAAGGAAGGGGAGTGATAAGAGAGATGAAAGAACGGAAAGAGTTAGGCAAGAACCGGGAGCATCTGACGACACCACTTGTCGAAGAGTTCATTCATCTTGCGCTTCTCACTGTAGATCTCCACGTGGCGACGGGCATCTGCATCGATGCAGTTCCCGAACTCATCGACAACACGGCACGAAGGCAGTGCAGTCACGTTGTACTTCTGGAGACATTTCTCCACGATGGGGTCTCTGAGTGGGACTACTCCCCACGAGCACCCGTGCTTCTCGTAGTACTCGTCCAATTGGAAACGCATGTAGTCTCTGGACAGCAGAATCACTTCGATCGGCTGGTTGGTGGCTCCGATTTGACGATAAAGTTCCTGCAAGCTCAGCTTGTCAACTCGAAAGATACCCTTATCTCTTTTCCCGTTGCCCATTTGCATCTCCTGATTTTCGAGGGAGAGTGGGTTGGCAAGCATGTTTACTGATAACGGGAGGAGTTGTGAATGGGGAAAACTAACCTTCATGATGGGAGTAAACTGACGGCACGGACCGCACCAACTGGCAGAGAAGTACAGGACAACGATCTGGAAATGGGATAATGAACAGGGGATCAGGAAACAGGATTGAAGGTCTCAGACAAACAGATAAAGTCTGAAAATGATGTCCGAGAGCTCTTATAGTCAAGATCTATCAGAGAGATCAAAGAAATCATCGGGAACATGCTTCAAAGATGAAGCTAACATTATAATCCCTAAGACCATCATCAAGTGCATCTAACTTAACACGATTATCGTACTGACCTTTCCCCGAAGATGCTCTCCTGCATCCACTACAGATCCATCCTTGAGTCTCAGACTGGTTCCACTGAAGAAGTTGTTGGCCATGTTGCTGCTCTGGAAACCGAGAGTATTAGCCGCTGTACTGGAAACTTCACAAGAGAGAATGATCGGGGAAGAATGGGCGGTTTCGTCAGACCGCGCCCCTTTTGTACTGGAAGAGACGCCGCCGACGACTGATAAACTGTGAAGTAAGACAAAGGACTGGAGTCGTGGTTTACGAGTATATGCACGCTTATCGCTGGACAATACGAAGATTGGGCTTTGTTGACGACGCATCAGCAAACTATACAGTTAGGAAGAAAGACCGTCGAGTAAGGTGCGTTTGAATTTTGGACTGGTTGAGTTCGAATCGGGAAGAGACTGAACATTAGAGTCGAGTTGCAGGAAACATAAAAACGTCGCTGCGACCGCAAGAGTCACTAAGTTTTCTGTGATAACCCGGAAACACGTCTTATTTTGCAACATGAATTATGTCGTCGATCTTTCGGTGCCGGAACAAAGAATGTCCTAAGAGAAAAGCTACTTATCAACTACACTAGCGACTTAAGGAGGGTGAATCTGCACCTAAGAATAGGAGAAAGGGGAAACGTGGAGTTTGATGAGTGTTCCTTCTCGAAGTTTTCATTATATACAGGAAAGCCCCTGGTTCATTAGTCATGTGTAGGTGTGAACGACCGGAACAAATAGGCTTATCACTGGAAGTATGTCAGGTGGGAAATGCTGAAAAACCCGATTGATTAGGAAGAAATGACATGGGTAACTATATAAAACATACTTCGAGGGAGGAAGTGGAAGAAAAACTGTAGTGTTGTTGGAACAGAGAACATCTGGGTGGTTGGAAGAGTTGGAAAACAAACGAGTTCATTTTTGATAAACAAAAACAAACTCATCAAGGATGTTCTCAATCTGTACATAGAAGGACGGGATGAGGGAATTCCAGGTTCTCTGATATCGTCCGAACCACTCTCTTAGTTTGGCTCTAG
Source organism: Caenorhabditis panamensis (assembly GCA_900883565.2). Taxonomy (NCBI): domain Eukaryota; kingdom Metazoa; phylum Nematoda; class Chromadorea; order Rhabditida; family Rhabditidae; genus Caenorhabditis; species Caenorhabditis panamensis. The sequence continues at coordinate 402,303 of LR537884.1, forward strand.
TTTGTGCTCTCAAGGATTGATTCACGTGAACCCTACGCAACATCTCAATTGTCTCCAATTAACACATGTGAGGTCTGTGCAAACAGTCGACATCATTGAGCTTGTCATATGAGAAACCATTCTTCCGAATCACGGGTTTTTTCCGCAATTACAGCTTGATAAAACTTGAAGTTTGGCAACACTACGCGACGGAGTTCAAATGTTTAAAAACGGCTGGTGTAGAGTGTAGTTTCATAAGAACCAAATTGGGAAGAGTTATGAGTTGATGCGATCTTGTGTCCTCATAACAGCTCTGTAATCAAACTCCCATCCCAATCCCTCTCCATCTGATGGCACTTCATAGAGCTCTGTGTTATTCTTCTTTCCAACTATACATAATTGTCTTCTGCCTCGTCGATATACACTGGGAGAGTGTTGAATAAAAAATGGGTCGTCGCCGTAGAAATGAATAAATAACGAAATGAAAAATGAACGTTGGCCATCACAAATTCATTTCATTCATATATAATTCTCCGGGCGCACTCGGCGCCTCGGCCCCTCACTTCTGCTCGTTTTCCTCGCCAATTCGCCTTCTGTCGACTATCCGTCCGTTTCGAGAAACTTGCTCAAAAAAGAAGACGAGAAGATAGACTTGCGTCCGTTTTGTTATCGAATCAACAACGCCGCGACACTATCGTTTCCCCTGTTATCGGTGACTGTTATCAATGGAATGAGCTCACTCTCTTCTCACTGACTAACTTTACCTTATTTATTCCATTCATCGATCGATTGTTTTCAAAGTTTCAAGAGCAACATGACAGAAACTGTTTCTCTGAAGAGACCCAGGTCCACTTCCAATGTTGTGAGTTCTCATTGTAATCTGTCTTATCAGTTGTTAGTTTCAGACAGAGGAACCGGAAGAGAAGTACGGTGCCTTGGGTTCCCAGCCAATTCTTGTGAATCCTGCTAGTTTAGCAGCCAGTAAGTCTTCAAGTTTCCGACCCCTTTAACCTTTTTCTCTTGATTACAGTGACCGACAGAAATGGGATCCCCACCACAGCGAGTTTCCCTCTCCTCCAATACTACCACATGATCCATCAGATGCAGAATCAAATGGAGCTTCCAGTTTCAATGCTAAGAAAGGAACGAGATGAACCATCCTCTGGGAGTTCTTCCCGTCGACAAACCATCAGCACATCTTCAATGACACCTCGTCCAATCCGAGTTCCAACTCAACCCCTCTTCAATCCACTCCAGTTCTTCCCAACTGTTCCACAACTGACTCAACAACCAGATGCTCCCGGAAAGAGTCCGTCTCCGGCTCGTGCTCAATCTCCACAACACACATACAATGTTCCCAGCTTTCAGAGAGCAGATGAGGAGGTATTCAGTGTAAGTCGTTGAGTCTCCGTGGTAGTCGGTCACTGGGTTGTTTGCAGAAATTCGTCGACTCTGTCCGCAAGTTGGCTGCAAAACTGACAGCCGAAAGGAGCTGATAAGTGATGCTGATGTTTGCGAAATCAGAGAACTCTCCTCTTCTACAGTACCCTCTTCACGTCTCTCTAATTCTGTTTTTGTTGATCTCTCGGAATGTCAATAAATATTTATTTCCCCATTTCTAAACTTCCGAATGTTTGGTTTCTCAGAGAAAACTGCTCATTGGATTCTCGGATTCGCCCTCTTCAATATCCTTGTCTTTCTTCACATTTACACGTGTGTCTCTCGGTATCTTTCTCTAATTCGATCCCCTTTTCCAGATTTTTCTATCAAGAATGGCTGCGAACGCTGTCTTCAGTCGTGCTTCCGATTCTCGTCTGGCAGATTCTCATCTTCGGAATCCTCTCCCCTGATGATGTTTTTATGGAGATATTCGGAGAGAACAGTTCCCCGAATCGGGATTCCCGGAGAGAAGTTCACCAGACTAACACTCCGACTGTTCGCCCCGTTATTGTGTCATCTGGAGATCATTGAAACTATCGGAAAGTGATCGAAATTTCACTGAATATTCAAAATATTTGATAAACAATAAAAATAAAAACGTAATAGAACAGTGAATGTTTTTACGGGGAGGCCACACTTCAAAAGGAACCGAGATCACACAGACCGGGGGTTTCCCAGCAAACCGAAGGTGCAATAAGTGATGTGAAAAATATGGATAATACAGCAAACGTTAAATAATACAGTAACCATAGAAACGTGATTGATAATGATTAGTCGAGTCGTTCGAAGAACTCGATGACTCTTTCGATGGCACGGAATCCCGAGTTTGACTCGGATCGCTTTGCCTGAAAAGGGAAGATTAGGTTCAGTATGACGACGGATAACTCACCATCGTGGCTTTGGTGAAGTCGTACAATCTCTTCAGCTGTGACACCATGTTCTCAAAGTTGTTGCCAGGCAGATGTTTGCGAACATCATCGAGATGTTGCTCATTCTGCTGAAGGACGAATCCAAGAAGCAGAGCATGATAAGAAGCGATGACACTGCCTTCCATGTGGGCCGAAGCCTTGCTCATGACCTGCTGAAGTGCGTGCACGACATCCACGTCATCCATCTTTTCCATCTTGTTCCGATCAAGTCGACCGTCCTTTCTGGCACCGTCTTCGTCGCTGCTGCTCTCTCCGTCTTCTTGTTCTTCATCGTAACCTGCTCCTCCTTCCTGAAATCACGATTATCTTCGAATTAGCTGTGTTTCAGAACTCACATCGAAAGCCAGCTCCCGATCCAGATCAGCATCGACGATCTCCGCCTGTGACTCGTTGTGAACGAAGAGCTGAAATATATGAATTGGAAGATTCTTGATAACAATTATTACCCTGGTGATGGCTTCAAGAGCTGGCACTTCTTCCATTTCGTTACCCGGGATAACCATCTTCACAGTTTGAGATATCAACAATTTACGGTTTGAATTGCACCGTTCAACCAAGTTTGTCAACAACGAAGTCATCTGAGAATGAATGGGTACTGATTGATACTCAGATAGTAACTAACCATCACATTTATGTCGTACCCGTCATCTTTACCGTACTTGGGAGCCAGATAGGTGAAAGTGGTGAGAGCATTTGGCAAGAAACCTTCGATTTGACCAAGTTTGGAGCAGCATAACTCGTTGTCATGGGAAATGTTGATGAGCAAACGACACATTAGAGCAAGGCAAGACATGTACTTCTTGAGAGTATCTTCAGGCAGTGTTGGGGCTTTGTCGTGGATAATTTGCAGAAATCTGAAGAAGTAGGACTAGTTGGGCTTAGAGCTAATCTCTCACTTGGCTAGACTGTTGATAAGAGCATTGGAGCGATGAGAAATCAGGAAGGCTTGATTCTTCTTGTGGAATACGGAACTCTGCAAACATGTTATGAGCGAAGGTTTCGAAGAAAACCAATTACCGATTCAAGAATTCTGAAACAGCGATTCAGAATGAGTATGTGGAAAACGTCCTCGTCGCCTTCACCAATTTTGTTGACGTTTGACTCAACTGGAAGAAAGAGAATCATCGTCTAATTATACACTAAAATACTCACTTTTAGCGACAATAAACTGCAGAATTCCAAGATTGAGGAGCTCGTTCTTGAAGTTTTCATCAGAAACAGCCCGGCTACAGATGAACACAAGGGCCTCGATGATGAGAGAAGAAGGGGTGAGACTTTCCTTCCGCATGTCGAATGACACCTTCTGTCCTCCAATCTCTTGCTTCTCGATGTAAGTGTTGAAGACTCCCCAGATCATGTTCACGACTCTCTCCTTGTCCTCTGGACGTTGTTCCATTTTCTCGATTCTCAGGAGGTTGGAGACAAGGCGGAGTGATGTCAGGTCGATTTTGATCGAATTGAAGTCACGAGTGAGAAGATAGAACACTGTTGAAGCGGCAAGTGCGAATAACTGAAGACCAGTACATTTGATATTCGATAATGTGTTAACCACTAACCTCGTCCTCTGGTGACTCCATGAGAGCTCTTACGATGCTTTTTGTCATGTTCTCACTTTTGATGAACTGACGGAAATCTGGGGATACGCACTTCTTTGCTAGTGAGATGGCGCTGAGACATTTCACTTTGACCGATGCGGTTTCCTCTTGTAAACTGCTGAGAATGTACACAATGTCCTGCTTGAAGTCGTCGTACTCTCCTGATTCACGTAACTCGTTCGCTTCTTTGATGTGTCTGACTCTGGATCGGGCGGCAGAAGCTTCGGCGGAGGAAGAGTACGAACTACTGGTTTCGTAAATTGGCTTACGCTGAAAATCAATCTCAAATCAGTTGAGCACACAAAATTGTGGGAAACTTACAGGTTTCGCCGAAACGGCTGGCTGGACCAACTTGCTACTTCTGTATGAAGACGACGACGAGGACGGTTGTTCTTCCTCCTCCTCATCTTCTTCGGTAGTCCATTTGTGAGTGTACACAGGCTTCTTGTCTTTTTTCGGAATAAACTTCGCTCCACCCACTGCAAACATGAAAATTACGAAGTTCTGAATGACGGTCAACCCTTACTGTCAATGTCCTCCTTTTTCTTCTTCTGAACTGGAGCTGTCGTTTTCTCCGTCGAGTCGAAATCGTATCCACGACTTGAAGACTTCTTAGCACGCGGCGCCTCTTCTGTAGCAATGCTCGAAGCTTCTAGTCGTGTGTTCAAAGAAGAAGTCGACGACTGGCTCGTCGCTTCTGGCTCATCATCACTCGACAAGTTCTGTAGAACCTAGGATACATTAGATTGCACATCGGTAAAGGAAAAACTTACCGTTTCAGGATTTCCTTCAGAAAGAGTCTCCGGAAGACTGAGTGGCGGGGATGCCAGTTGATTCATGGTAACCGGGGAGTCGTCGTTTGTGACTGCAGAATTAGAATTACAGGGGGTTTTTTAATCTCAAATAATTACCAGTTGGCAGTTGAACTTCTTCTGGAACTTGATGAGAAGCTGTAGCTTGGAACCGCTTCCGAACAACTCTGAAACTACATTTTTAAACTTTGAGTCCGTATTTTTATGCACTTACGGCTTCGAAAATGGATCATCCATATCCGCTTGTGAGCTCATTCTTTCTCCAATCCAAATCTCGGAATTAAAAATTCCGAAAAACAATCCACTGCGAAAAACTCGCCAATTACTGGTAGGAATTTACTGGTTCGCGCCCACTGCAATTTTCTTGCCGCACCCCGTAAATCGACACACACGTATACCGTACCTTCGAGCGTGGCGAGACCCTGCGTATCTAACGTGTTGGCCGAGTGCCAAGTGGGCGGAGTCCTCGTTTGCGCGCGCTTTTGAGCGTCGTTTTTGTCTTTCGAACGGTGCTCGTCATTTGTGAAGACAAACGGCCTCTCGTAACGTTGTTTTCTTCTTTCTTCTCACTTTTTTGCTAAATATCAGCATTATCAATGATATTTATTGGAAAACAATACATTTCGTCATTGTTCTCCCTCTTTCCGAGTGTTTTTCTTCGAAAAACAACACATTTTCTTCTTTTTGCCTACAAATCTCGTTTCCTTACTCATAGTTTCTTTTCAGAACTAATCTCGATCCGCAATGGCTGGAGGAAAAGGAAAAGCCGGAAAGGACTCCGGAAAGTCCAAGTCGAAAGTCGTATCGAGAAGTGCCCGCGCTGGACTTCAGTTCCCCGTCGGACGTATTCACCGCTTCCTCAAGCAGAGAACCACCTCCAGTGGACGTGTCGGAGCCACCGCTGCCGTCTACAGGTAACGAGGATCGTTCTAGGAAACGAAATTCTTATCATTCGTTTTTAGCGCTGCCATCCTGGAGTACCTGACCGCTGAAGTGCTTGAGCTGGCTGGTAACGCCTCCAAGGACCTCAAGGTGAAGCGTATCACCCCGAGACATCTCCATCTCGCCATCAGAGGAGACGAAGAGCTCGACACTCTCATCAAGGCCACCATCGCTGGAGGAGGTACATTTTCGTGACGCTGACATCAGTAATTTCATATCTTTCTTTCCAGGAGTCATCCCACACATCCATCGCTACCTGATGAACAAGAAGGGAGCCCCACAGCCAGGACAGCCAAAGCCGGCCGGTGCCCCAGGACAAGGACCACAATAAACGACGACATTTCGAATAATTTATTCCCTAATATTTCACCCATCCGTTAATCAATCTCTTTCTCTCACTTTCATCCCTCCTGATAGGCGACGAATTCCCTTCACTGCCTTAAAAATATTCATACCTAATATTCCCTCATTCCTCCATTCACTTTTTGTTAATGTTTTAAACAAGATACTCGGCCGCAACTCAGTTCGTTTCGCGTAGGGCGTCTGTTGTAATCTACATGTCGACTTCAAGTTGAAAAATGTTAACCGTCTGTATATCCAGCATTTCAAATGTTCCGTCGTTAAAATGAATAAAGATCTCGAATGGAACTGGGAAACCGAAATTGAAAGTGTGAAAGAAAGAGACGTTTCAAATCGCTGTATCGATTCGGGGGTCGAAAAGACGCAGACGACAAAGTGGGAAAGTATAGACACAGCCGCCGACGGCATGACGCATCGACGTTGTTTGCGATTGAACTGCTCTCATTCTCACTCGGTTTTGAACATTTCTTTTTCATTTTTTAAAATAACAAACTCGAATGATGGTACGATTAAAACAGTTGTTCAGGATGCCGCCCAGAGACGCCACTCAAACGGCGACTCAGCTGAGTGGAAGCGCTTCCGACGGAGTGCAGAACGAGTCGAAAAGCCTCAAAAATCGACCGAAAGGTGAGTTTTTCGATTGTGAAATAGTGTCAAGCAAATACTCGGAAACTCTGATTCATAAAACGTGGATTTTAGATTTTCTGACGAGTATTGAGTCTGTACACATAAAAATTATGTTTTCGAACTATTTATCTGAGAAATCTTTATTATTTTCTTTCAGCAAGTGCACTCCGACAACAGAAACTGCCAGCATGGCAACCGATCCTGACTGCGTCGACTGTGATCCCCACGGTGCTGTTCATCGGAGTCGTATTTATTCCCATCGGAGTCGCATTGTTCCTCGCGTCGAACTCTGTCAAAGAGTTCAGAAAGCCATACCAGGATTGTGGGAATCCATGTACACTCGATATACAGCTGCCAGAAGACTTCACGGGAGACGTGTATCTGTACTACAATCTCGAGAACTACTATCAGAATCATCGAAGATACGTGAAAAGTAGAAACGATCAGCAGTACTTGGGAGATTTGACAGTGAGTTTTCGAAGCTTGTATCCCTTATCACTGAAAACATTCGTTCAGAACACCAAAGACTGTGCCCCGTTCGACATCGATGAAGCGACGAAAAAGCCGATTGCTCCGTGTGGTGCCATTGCCAACTCGATATTCAATGGTGAGTCATTGTTCTCCCCCAAAACGTCTCGCACTCATTAGCCCTAACACAGTCCTTTCTGAGATCACATGTTGCATCCTCTGTGCATACGGGTATTCTTAATGACCTGTCCTATCCCAAATGCCAGCTGTCCTGGGTCGGCACGTTCTGTGTGCTCAGGTTGCCAGCTGGCCTCGTCTTCACACTGATCCATTGACGCACCTTGCAGACACATTCGCCCTCCAGTACCGTCCAACCAACGGTCTTCCCATCGACGTGCCCGTTACCACAGAGGGTGTCATTTGGAATGTCGACCGGGACCGCAAATTCAAGAACCCCGCAATCCCGGCGGGAGGTAACCTGTGCACAGCATTTGAGGTATGTGTGGGGTGGGAACACAGCACGATGGATGACGTGCGTATGTCGTAATCGGGGTCACTGTGCGCAATATGCAACAGCTGTTGAACCGCAGCAAGGGGCTCATTGTCTTGAGCGAGTGGGCAGGATAAGCAACGGGGAAGAGAGAAAGAAATGCCGAGGGGCTATGGGTAAAGAAACAATGGATCGGGTTGCAGGGAACGGTCAAGCCACCAAACTGGCAAAAATCACCATGTGAAATGGGAGGATTTGAGAATGTGGACTTCATCGTTTGGATGCGAACAGCAGCTCTTCCATACTTCAGAAAGCTGTGGCGGATCGTGAACAGGTCCCAGGTGCCACAGTTTGCTAACGGACTGCCTCAAGGAAATTACGTACTGACTATCGTGAATAGTAGGTTTCCTACTTGCAGGAAACCACTAAGTATCACTTTCCAGACTATCCAGTACAATCTTTCGGAGGTAAGAAGGAGTTCATCATCGCGACGACCAGCTGGGCAGGTGGCAAGAACGCTTTCCTCGGAATCGCCTTCCTCGTTGTTGGCTCTCTCGCCATCGTGCTCGGCATCGTGTTCATTGTGATCCACATGAAATACGGTCACTCGTAAGTGCTTTCTGATCATTTCCCACTGTTATCAGTCTTCTTTTCAGAATGAACGAGTTGAGTAACGTCTCGGGAATGCAACACTAACGACTGACCTGAACTTGAAGTATTTCGGACCTGTACATTTGGAGCCTGCCCAATCAATTCGCATCCTCCCCACACTGTTCCTCTTTTCAAAATTTCGCCATTTTCCCACTTTTCTCGATTACCGATAGAAGCTATCCCCGTCGGGTACTGACCGTTGTTTCTCTTTGTTCACTGTGAGATCCATCTTTGTGATAGAATGAAATAATGAAAACCACTGAATGAAGCTTATATGAATCTTTGTCCCCTCTCTTACAGTTTCAGAGATCGTCTGTCGATGACGTCACGTCCTGACGGCTCAGAATTAGCGAGCGAACAACATAAAATCGGAGTGCGAGTCTCTCGAAATTTGCCGATAACGGGCTGTTTTATCAGGAGGAGCGGCCTACGACCCGTGGGTTTTTTGGCTGATAACAGCATACCAAATATTTTCGCGTCGTCTCTGTACAACGCCACTTCTGCTGTCCTGCTGTCCCCCTTCACTTCCTAATGACTTCACACTCTGAAAATGACGTCGTCCCCGAGATGGTTGATCATCGACATCTTCAGATGTGGAAGTGAGTGTCCTTTGTGTCGAAATCAGTCTCCTGATATAAATAGATTGAATTATGAATCAGATGGATGGAATGCGGACTGCATGATAAAAGTGGGAGCATGTAGACTGAAAGAGCATGTGGAGACGACGCGTGAGATGCACAGTTTACTTTTGAACAACTTCCGGGCAGAGCCTGGAGTGTGTTCCCATCTCATTCATATTCCAGTTGTTCTAGATCTTCAATCAGCGGAATAGTATACTTTGATAACAGATGACGAGAGGAAATGATACTTGTGCGTAATTAGAGAAGTGTTGACTGATATTGACCTTCTTCCTGCAGGAATTACTCCAATAACCTCCAGTTACATGATCAGAACTAATGTAATATTGTTGAGTTCCTCTAGCAAAAGTAGAAACCCGACTCAATTAGAAAACATTGAACAGATTGATGCTCCCATATGAATCGCGTGTTTTTAGACCGTTTGCAACAAAAATAGTCGTGCTGATTAGTGATAAGAAGACGAACTTTCGCTTTGAAAAATAAACAGACTGAAACAAAAACAGATGTTTTCAGATGGCTCCACAGCAGAAACGGAGTCCGTGCCAACACTTCGGAGACATCTTTCGAGTCATCCGTTTCCGTTTCGACCAGCAGCTTCGACTTCAGGTACGTCTTCTTTTGTTCTTTTCATTCTGCGTCTGAAGTTCTTTCCCGTTCTTCCATCCTTCCACTGGACTGTCCATCCGTCGACAAGTTTTTGTCTGCGACCTCCGAAATTCGTATTCTCTTTCCGAAAATGGCCTACATTCGAGGAATGGAAACGATTTGTTCGCTTTCCGTTGATATTCTGAAAAGTTCTTCTCGATTCTGGAGTTTTTTGCACTTTTCTCCGTTCCCATCCGTTCCGTTCTCTCGCATTCCTATCATTCCATTCCATCCGCTTCCAGTTGTCCCCAATGAGTCCTCTTGCCTTCGTGCTCATGTGTCAGTATTCCGGCAACCTCTTCGTCCAACTCATCTACTACATTCTTGCCGAATACGTGCTCGAGAAGTTCGACCGCCCACCTCCGGAGCAAGAGCTCTTCCTCAACTGAGCCACAGCTATTTTGAGGACACCTGGCAGTCGAAAATAAACGATGTTTGATGTTGTGTTGATGAAATTGCATTACACCCGCACCTCTGGAATTTGGCAGTGATAACGGATCTTCTGAATAGTTTATCACTAAAAGTGATGGGAAAAGGGAGGGGAGAAAACGATTTGTCAGCTCGAAAAGCAGTAAATTTGAATGAACCTCCCATGTTGTCTTCTCAAAAAGGGTGAATGAGCAATAAACAAAGAGACTCACACCTACGCTAGTAACTTCCGGTGAACACTGAGTACAAGAGAATTCCATTCTTGAGAGCAGACAATATAATCCATCTGAATGTTTGAGATTGTTTGTTCGCTACTACATTCCGACAGGTACAGAGTACACTGCATTGCTCTGTGTTTTTTTCCAGAAGATCAAGCACACATGTTTGCTCGAGAAGGTCGTACTCAGAAAATGAGCAAAAAGTTCGTAACGTGCTGAATGTGGTGTTCCAAATGAATGCCCAACAAACCCCGAGCACACTTACTTTTACTATTTGAGTTGCTCTGATGGATTGAGGGTTGGTTGCTCCCGTGAGTTTCGCGTCTCTCTCGGTTCCAAACCCGATCCATTTCTCTCGTCGTCTGTTTCTCTGGCGCGACCAAGACAACGTGCAAATAACGGGCCGATCGCAGAGAGCGTCAAGAATGCGAGGAATTCGAAAATCGCCAGGGCGTCTTGAGGTCCGTCGCCTGCCGTCCTGCCTCCCTCGCCCTGGTCCTCACCCATCTAATCACTCGTGTGCCCGAATGATGTTCCTGTGCAACGCAACGACTGTGGCTGCTCTCGATGTCTCCTGGAAGAAGCCGTGTTGGGAGGCGGCGACACCGTCGTCGAGATGGTAAGTACCGAGATTCACTCGCTCTCTGCCTTCTCTGTTTGTCCATGTTTTGTCGGCTGCGTCTTGCGGTCTCGTTCCCGCGCGGGCGCAACATACACAGGCGGAGACGGACTGTCTGTAGGCATATATGACAAGAAGAAGACCACAATTTTTCGAATTTTCCGAATTTCCACTCCCTGCTGCTGCTGCCGCATCGTCGTCGTCGTTTCTAGTTTCAGATCGATTCAATTTATCTTTTTCTCTCCTCCATTCCCTCTTTTTCCTTTCTGAGCGGATGCGACTAATTGGTCAACTTGCCCTGATCTGTCTCTGTCGTCGACGACGTCGTCTTCTTCCGTCGTTCGTCTTTTTCGCGACGAGACCTTCTTGTTGTTTTGATGTGCCGTAGATGGCCTCCTTATCATATCAATCTGATGGCAAACCAAACTGTTCAGCACTCTTCCCTCCTCTTTCAGTTTCCCATCCCTAGAGACATCTTATTTCCAAAGGTGTAAAGTGATCGTCTGGAAGGCTTCTCAGAATTCCAACCCGATCGTACCGGGCCTATAAATCCACCTGCATCGTTTCTCCACTACGATCTACGAATACGTCCTCATCACGTGTGGTTCTTATCATCCGTTGCCTTCTCTTCTGAAGATTCACATAGTTGTCCATCGTACACGTTCAATCCGATTTTTCTTGCATCCATCCCATCATCCTTTTACAACCAAATCTGGATGGGATACAGTCTGTAAACACTCGGTTTGTTGCTGTTCGTCGTCTCGCTCTGTCCCACATCTCTCTCCATCCATTTTTCGACGCTTCCACTCGCCTATGAAACTTTCGATGGATTCCGTTGATAACGCAAGAATTCTTCGTCGTCTTCTCCGTCTCCATCTCTCCTTCTTCTTCTCTTTTTTCTTCCAGTGACAGCTCGTTTTTCAAAGACCGGTTGATTGCGTCAAATCAGAAATATTCGGAATCGCAAAGCAAACCAAAAAACTTTGACGATTCCGATTAGTCTCGTTGAAGTCTTTATGGGATTGTTGATTGATAGGTTCCATGACTCTTCTCTCAGATTCTTCTAGTTGTTCTCTGTTTTCTATTTTCACCTGTACCGTAGTCTGCTCTCAGAGCATGGAACCTCCAAACGTTGTATTTATTTATTTGGACAGCCCAGAGAACTCTATAAAATCTAACGGCGCTGGGTTATGTGGCAGCTCACCGAGGTGTCGTGTCTAACCTATAATTTGGATTGCGTGTCGAGTAATCCACTTTAAGTCTGTCTCCTGACACACCTTCTCATTGTTCTTTTCAGTGCCGACATGTCACGGTCGATTGACTCCTCCAGCTCCAGGATGCTTCCATCCCCAATCACCAGTTTCGTGACCCCGTCATCCTCATTCTCAACCAATCCAATCCATGGTGAGTCTCCCATTCATCATTCCATATCCGTCTCATTAAATTCTTCAGATATCTATTCCCTGGCAGCAAGTTATCTCCAAGCACCACCTCCACCGTACACCCCTTCCACCGCCTTCCACCCACACAATGCATCCCAGCTTCTGCTTCTCCATAACATGTCAGCAACAGCTCAAGTGTCCGACGACGTGGACATTGACGTAGTCGGACTGACGGATACCACGAATATGGTGTCGTTGAATGACAATGACGAGAAAGAAGACGAGGAGAAACTTGATCAGACGACTGCATCCGAAGAATCCGATCGGATTAGCATATCAACTGTGGAGGAAAACGTGAGTATCGAGAATTGAATCCCATTCTATATAACCATGTTGCAGCCACTGGATCTTAGCTATAAGCCAACACTGGATTCCCCAACTTCTTCCAGTTTCGCTGCACTGAGACCCTCGGTTATCATTGATCATCATGTTCCGAGTGAGTCTTTAGTTGTTAGATCTCATCTGGAATTGGTACTTTTACAGAATCGCATACATCGGTGCGTAGATCAATGTCCTCCGTGTCATCTTGTGCTTCATCCACATCAACACAGGAAGAAGTGGCAGCTCATTTCCGACGATCTCTATCTGGAAAGTGGCCAAAGAGATGCAAAATGAGTCAAGACGAGGTACAAACTCTAGAATGTATTCAGTGACTGACAATGTTCCCTTCAGGCCCGCAACTCTCCTCTCCGACGTCGTCCATCCTTCAACACCCACACTTCTGTCTCTTCTCTCTCGGTGCACTCCGTGTCTCCAACTCCACCAAACCCTCCAACTCAGACCATCATTGTCAACAATCATTGTTCTGGTACGTTCTTCCTCTGTCATCTTCTAGTTTGATCATCCCTTCATTTCAGACACCTCCCTGTCCGTCGCCGACCATTTCCGACGTGCTCTCTTCGGAAAGGGAATCTTCGATTGGCAGAAGAAGTCAAATCAGTGAAAACAATAAATCCAATCTGTATATTTTGAACACTTTTTCTATTTGGATCCCCATGTTACCCATGACCATTTTACTCACTAAAGTCACTCCGTTATTTGTGATATCTTTCTAATCTGAGCCCACATTCCCCCGGTTAGTTGTCCCCTCTGTCATTGAATCGTTTTATTTGGAAATTTTCTGAAGAAGTAATACAATAAATTGTCAAGAGATCTGTCTTCTGAGCGTTTGTTTTTTTGCATCCTTCCAATCATCCCAGGAACCGATCCCTTCTGTTCAATGAGTTTTTGAGTTGTTTCCGAGTCGAGAGCATCGACGACATCAACGGAGAATCAGAGAAATAGAACTGCGGCTTTTTACAGAAACCACAGCTTTTTGCGCAGTACAATCGCAATGCTGACTTGCTGAAATGACAACAATTTCATAATAAAACCTGTGTTTCCAATCACCTGAAATCATGTTCACACGCCCCACTCTCCGCCAACTGCTCGCACGTGTCCAGTTCGTCCTTGCAATCCGATGTGCTTTGTGCCAATTCGGCCGGCATGTTGCAGTACTCACAGGTTCGTGGACAGTACTCACTCGCCACTGACAACTTGCATGCTCCTTGAGCTTTCACTTCAGCACAATCCATTTTGATGGAGTCGATACAATGGTACCCTCAAAGTTCAGATGATTATTCAGGAGTTTCAATTGCTTTTCTGTACCTGTGCAGTTTTTGCAGGTAACCGGGCAAAGTTTCAGATAATAACCCGGCCGGGAAAGACATGTTTCTGGTGTTATTTGCTTACAGATCATGTCGTCTTTGTCTTTACAACCCAGTAAATTTATCAAAGAGGAGATGGAACTGGGGCTTATTGACTCTGGCTGCTCCGGTGTTCGGAATGGCTCCACTAACTGCATAGCACTGTCATGGGGCAGAGAAGATCCGAAGGGGGAAATGGAGTTCATTCTCTCATCGGGAAACTGTGGGAATGGGGAGTAAGAAGAGTAGTAAGTGGAAGGAGCACGACGAGTAGAATCCAGAGAAGAAGTGAGACCATGAGATGAGGCCCATGGAGAACTGGAAGTTAGAGGGGTTCGGCAAAGGATAAGAGCAATGACTTACAATTGGGGAAGTGTCTGTTGAACTGGTATGTACGAATATGGACTGTACACACTGATTGGCTGGATTCGCATTGGTTCGGGTTCAGGCCATATTCTTTGAGGTTCGGGGATCAAATCTTCCATGTGAGCCATCGGAAACTCTATGTAAGCGGGTTGTTGCTCTGGAATAGTGTAGACTGGATCGTCTTGTTTCTCATATTTGGGCAAAGGTGGGGATATGAATGTTCCATTAGGAAGCATTCGTGGTTGTTTCAAACGGATCTGAAGGTATAAATATGAGGTTTGGAAGAGCTGGAAAAGCTACAGATGGGCTTCTTGTAGTTGTGGTTGTTGTTGATGGGTTTTTGTAGAACTGAGTGACAGGAATGGTCTCTGTAACAGGCTCACTTATCAATGGAAGTGAACACCACAACTCACTTGTTTTCTTTGCATCTGGTTTTGTCTTTGAATAACACTTTCCACAAAGTTTAGGGCAGTAATCAGATAACATGTCATCACAATCCTTCTTACGTTCGGGGCTGCACGTAATGTATTTGGAATCTTCGCAGAACTCTAAAAAAGGAAGTAACTTCAAAGATTCACAAACCGTATCCAACTCACCAGTGCACTCTCCACATGTCTTTCTACAGTAAACCATTGCATATCCTGGTCTGACACTGCAGTCATTTGAGTTACAGTACGGACTCTTGTCTTGACAGACTCCTCCAGACTTCACAGACTTCTGAAGTGACCAGCTCCAAGAGAAACTACAGAGCAACAGGAACAACAGCATATTGTGCACTGCTGCGATTCGTAACTATGAAAGTTGGTTACGCGGCGTGACCAAATAGGTGAAGACAAAGTTGTTTACTGGGAGCACCAATTAACGTGCCTGAACAAGAAACTTGATATTGTCGAGTACAGTCTCTTCTTCTTGCGGCTCTTTCGGGGAGGGCTCTCCGCCGCTTCTTGAGTTTTCGCATGTCTTCTTGATCACCGACACGAGTGGCCGATCGACAGAGAGTTTCCGTGAAAACGTGTAAATTCGGGCATGGTGCAGTGTCCTGCGGACTCATCCCGGCGCTGGAGTGTGTCCCCCGGAAACACTGGGAGACTGTTTGCTCACTCTATGATGATTTGGTTGAGCAAATAAACGAACGTCACTTGGGATCAGAACCACTTACTGGACAGTTCAGTTGCAGAGAGAGCAGAAGACGCACTCAAAACAGAATAGAGGTCGATGCTGGGAGCAAGAGCAGGGAGCACACAACTGGGAACAGTCTTTTGTTATTCGTCTTGTCCCGCCGATACTACAACCACTTCGCTCTTTCCCGTGCTCGATCTCTGGTCAAACTTTTGCAACTGTTGGGGTTCCCTTTTCAGAAGAGAAAATTGGAAAAAAGGACAGCAAAGGCAGACACGTGCTCATTGAACACTTATCAACTATCAACGGACATCAAAACAGTGAAAAGGTCAAAATGTTGTCGCACTGGTAGCAGGGCATAAATAGATACGGAGAAGGAAGTGATGTAGACGGCGGATGCCTCGTGGACAGTATCGGAGTGTTTTGTCAGACAAGATTCAGACAGGTCGAGACGATGTTGGGGTTGCCCTTGTTCGGAAACATCACCTTCCTGGTTGCAGAAGATTCGTCAACTCATATCAATCTCTAGATCCTGAAGATTCCCTAGTAACGTACATTAAAGAAAGCAAGAGAATATAGTCTAATTGCTCTTCCTGAACACCGTGCTCCTCTACTCTGTTCTTTTTCCCACATGGAACCATCAAAACAGTTTGGATTGTAGCCGATAATTCTTGATCAAGCGGCACGAGCACGTGTGTTCGAAAAGTGCGCGCTGTCTGTTTCTATCCGTATCTCGTAGTAAACTCGTCTCTTCCTCTTATCATCTTGTTTTCTCGGCGACGACGAAATTGGCGAAAAATAAACTACAGTAAAAGAGCACGAACGGGTTACCACTTCTCACTTCGCCCGTCTGATCTGCTCGCAGCAGCAGCTTCTGATTTCTCATTCTCTCCTACGCTTGTTTATTTTCGAAGCCCACCGTGCGTGATTCTGTTCTGCACTCAAGTTCTCTGAGAATCTCATTGTTTTTGCATATCCACGTGGATTCGTTGCTGGTCTTCCATCCTTGGACTTTGCCACGTTCCCATCTCCATCACGACACAAGCTCTCTGATTTTTCATCATTCTTGTGACGACAACACGGTCGTGGGACATTCAGATTCAGGTCCAAAGCTGAGTACGTGACTTGCGAGATTGCTTTTTTTGGCAGAAAACAGTCGCACTTTTGTAATTATTTAAATCGGAATATGCGGGGGATTCAAGCCTTCCCTCTCTTCGGATACTTTCTTTGCCCATGCTCAACACCTTTTTATGTTCCGATTGTCTCTGATCTCTCCACCGGTTCCATCTTCTCTGATGTGCGCGGAAGCACCTTGCCCACTGTGTGCTTATGTTTATATCATCACGTTTCGGTTTTCCGTGTTTCCTGAGCTCCGCCCTCTCTCGTTCCACGCGAAACCTAACAGTGAAATAGTACGGAAGGAGGAGAGAAAACAGAGAAACGGTTCTGGTGGATACAATCAGAACCGGTGGAACTGGCATGGGTATAAAACGGTTGGAATTTAGGTTAGTATGTCTTCCGTATTCCCTCATTTCCCTGTTTTTTTTCTGTATCAGAAGCTCTTACTGCCAACCGATTCAATACAGTACTTCTCTCAATTTCTCCCGAAAAGGAGAGTTCCTTCCGAAAAACAAACAGTCTCTGCTTCCGCGAGCAGCTTCGCCCGCGCATCTAACCATATACGGGCCGTCGGCAGAGAGCACGCATAGTATACTCACGGGATGATTACCAGTTCCATGGAAGCAGCTTAGAGAAACTTTCTGGTTTTTGTTTGTGGTTGATTTCGAAAAAAGAACCAAAAGCAATCGAATGCGGACCGAATTGTTTGTGTTTAAACTTTTAGGCGGGAAGAGGTAGAAATGTCAGGGAGTACGTTCCAGAAGCATCTATTTCCGTGCCGACCTATCATTGAGACAGGCTGGATTCTGTATCTCTGAATCATGAAACTGCAGTTCCCTGATAGAACAAGCCACCTTCCACTAGTCCTCCTTGATCAATCAGCTTCTCATTGACCATCCTCCTCCAGTTCACGTGATCCACCTGCTTCCTAATCGCCACTAGACCGACCCTTCAACAAAAAAACTGCCGAATCGGGCAAGAAGAAGCTCAGCTCGTTGGGATGTTTGCGTTGGCGCGATGCCCATATTCCGAGTGTTTTTCCTTCGTCCAATCAGCTGACTAATTTCCGCACTGTTCATCCCGCAGGCAGCTTTTTTCCGCGCGCATCACATCACTCCGCATCGTCATCGTTTGTGTTCGACACACCAACAAAAAAGCGGCGAGCAAACCGTGTGTTTCTGTGTTCCCCTCCGGAACGAGCTCTCCCGTGGATCCTCCGCTCTCCGCGTGCTCTTTCGGTCCGGCTCCCCTAGTTCAGGTTCATCACTTCTTCTCCCACATCCAGCTCCAGCCCCTCGTTATGTTTTTCTTGCCGCAACGCCACAGTCCCCTTAGACTGATCATTGCGTGTTCCAGAGATGAGACGACTCATTCTGGTGCTCACCACTTGTGCATTCGCTGACGCCATTGGAACTATGCTTGTACAGGGTCACGCAGACACGATACGCACCCTTCGGAACATTGTCCGACACTCTTCACAACCGTAAGTAATCTATTTGTAGAGTGGGCGGACCGAACTTTGATGATCAGCTGGCTGAGGTTACAGTATCATGGGGGTCTCCTGGCTCATCACAGACTCTCTCAATCGTAGCAACTTGTATTCTTGCAGAGCCGTCCTCCCCGATTCCCAACGAACATGGAATGACCTTCCTCCAAAAGTGCCTTCATCTCCTGAAGTCATCATCAGATCCCCAAAGTCATCGGCCCTTCCCAAGAACAAAAACATTCGTTTCCTCGGTAAAGGACGTACCCGTCGTCACATCGGAAACGTCGTCATCGAGTCAGGTATCCGATGTTTCCTCGCATCTTTCAACTCTCGATTCTTTTCAGGACAGTGTGACCACGTGGATCTGATGGATTGTTCTGATTTCGAAACAGATGAAATGACTTGTATGCTGACTGCCACTGGAATGACTTGCTGTGTATGTACCGGATTGTTGCGAGCAGCAAAGAGGAGTCTGTTCTGATCATTTCCTCCCGTGTTCAACTGGGAATGTAATTAGTTATTTGGTGAGTCTGGAAACCCTTCTTGTCGGGAATAGATGGGGCTAAAGCATGGATTGTCTGATACTGTCTCGTGGAAAGTTCTGATTTCTGATGCCTGAATACTGGTACCATGGCATCAGAATCTAATTTCGAATCGTTCTCTCTGCAAGTCGTTCTGTTTTCTGTTCGTTTCCTCCCGTAGACGTATTATTTTTCGCTCAGAAAACATTACACACCGCTTCGAAAATAGATATTTCAAAACACACTCCCGTCTTGTTATTCTGTTATTGTGTCCCCACAAATGACCAGTTTCCATTTTCAGAATCTGCTGTAAATAGCCAATTCACGAGTACGATCTCTCCTCGTCCCGCCCGTCTCAATATCCATTTCGTGCTTTCCTTCCTGCCTTTCGCCATCGATCGAAGTTTCCCCCGATGATCTCTTATAATGAACCTTGTATTCCCGTGTACACTTTATTTACATGCTGTAACTTAGTACAGAAACAAGAGAGTTGGTCGAGAAGCGACTCTGCTAGTGGGATTGGAACGAACAATCAAGGAACCATGGGGAGTTCATCGAGTTGATGAAATCAACTAGATATACAGTCGGGAATCGGGAATTTTTTTGGTGGGAGAAAAAGAGAAAACAGAACACGAGGAAGGAAGAAAAGCGTATGTACAATCCATGGTTGAGTGGAACCAGTGTGGGAAACGCGTGAGCTACTCTAGTCGACATCGGATGCAGTCCAAGAGAAACTGCACGGCTGGGTCAGAAGGGGCATATTTACAGAAGTGGGGTGGATTCTGGGGAGTAACAAAACAAACGGAACGAAAAAGAAGAAGAAGAAAACACTCTACAACCGATATGGATGCAGAAGAAAATGGTATAGAGGGGAATATGACCAAGATTAGAAGAATAGGACAATTCGCATAAATTATTACATCCAGAGAAGGATGCTCTTTTTTGTTTTGGTTGTGACGGCCTGAAGATCTGTTGTGGAAGAGGACTTAGTCCTTCATGTAGTTGCTTCTCTTGAAGCCAGCCGACGAGATTCCGTCGTCGCCGAGGATCTTGCTCTGATGCTTCATGAAGTCTTTGAAGCGTGGGTCCTGCAATCATAACAACTGTGATGTTTGGTTTTCCTTATCAAGAGTGATCTTCAGCTTATATATTGTTTACGCAGTCTGCCACCTTATCTCCATCTATTCTACAGTAATACTCACATCAGTGATCGACATCTTTCTCTCTCCAATGTCAGCGCCAGCAGTGGTAGTAGTGGCAGTCGGAGTGGATGAGTCCATTCCCCACGAGAAGCTCTTTGGCGAGGATCCGAACAGCATCTCGGATATGGACATGCGGCGAGCACGTGGCTGTGCGTCGATCGGAGAAGTTGGAGCCGGGCTGAAAGGATATCTTCGTGTTAACAATGAGGCTTGATGATATGTACCCCAACCTGGAGCCCTCATTGGTTGAGAACTTGCGTCCTCCGAGAGCACCGACTTCCGAATCGGTCGAATCCATCGAGATGGTTCGCTCCTTCTGAACACGTCCAGTGCGTGTCGGCTTCCAGAGACAGTCGGTGTCGAAATCCGGACGAATCTGAAAACAGGAAATTTGATCATGGATAGCGAGCTATTACCATTCAGAGCTTCGTCTAATCGTCTTAATCTACTTACAGAATCGTCAGCTCCAGCAATCGGAATGCTGGCGCTGGTGGCGTGAGACGAAGAACCCGTCACGGCTTTGAACGTGACATTCGGTTGGACAACTAGGTCACTTACTTGTGGAGCCTTGGACATCCTGAAATATAGTTGCTTGTGCTGGTAGTAGTCGACGCTTGTGAATACTTTGAATCCGCTGTCTACCCCAGGCCTATTTATACCCGGCCCGTCAACAACCATGTCTGCGTCTCTGCGCGAGAAAGTGCACACTTCTCCTATCGTATTCGACTTGTTTTTAAGGCAGGACTGGAGCGAGAGAATAGAAGCTAAGAGACGCCCAGGCATGTGACCACGTGAATTTGCACATGCGTCCCATCGCCGCGCGCGCCCCGACGGGCCTCAACTCGTAAACATCGTGCCCATTCGGTCGGTCTTCGGTCCGTTGGGGGGAGAAGGCCGGACGACGGGCTAGGGACAAAGAGATACTCGGAGAATAGATCATGTGTTTCACATGTTTACAGGCAATCGGCTCCTCAATAAAACAACCGATTTCAGACGATTCGCGGCGGCTGTGGTTTCTGGTCTGTTTGTTGCAAGAGGAGCGGTTCAGAAATCAAAAGCTGATAAAAACAGTTGGAGCAGTCACGAACTTTCTCCCTCTAGAAATTTTTCACTACAATTTTCCCATGCTTTTCCCTGTTCAGAATGGTCTCACAATGCTCTCTAACGCGTCCAGTCCCTCGCAGAACTAGAACACGCCACTGTCGTTGATGTTGGCGAGAGGAAGAGCTATTCCTTCCAGAAGCTGATAGAATCTATTTCTCCGTTGTTTTTGACCGGAGGACAGCTGGACCAAGTTTGTCCTGGCCGTCGACTGTTTTTCACTCAACTATTCGCACTTTGCGTATCTCCTCTGCAGACCCGATCCGCTCCCGGCGTCATGTGTTTCAACATGTTTACTACGCACATGCTTTTCTACCCTCTCTCGGTTTCTCAGGAGCCCAGCAGCCAACTAGCCAATAGTCAACATGTTGCTATTTTCAGCCCGTTCAGCAGGTTCGAGAATCACTGAGCTATAATCTATGAGATTCTGTCATAACGCCACGCCGCCCGAGTAGCTTTTCCCCGACTTACCACAACGAATCCATGGGGTCGAGCGGCATTTTTGATGGTTCTTGGTTGTTGTTTGTTTCCTTTTCAGACGATAAGACGGACGTCGATACTGGGCTACCGAACAGTCCTAAAAACAAAAATTATGAAACGATAACGGCGAGTGGAGAAGGGAGCAATACGAATGAGAGTGAAGGTCGCCCCTGTTGGACCGCAGCGCTTTAAATACATGCGAAAAATGCACTTTATACCGCCCCTACAAGAATCAGCAGATCGCGAAGACCGCCGCAGAAATTGAAAAAAAATGTGGGACGAATTGAAGAAGAACTGGGTGATGGCACGGCGAGAGAGTGTGGGGAGCGAGGAGAGTGTGGTGCCTTGGCATTGCGACCGGGCGAACTTGCCGCAGCTCGAAGTGGCGCGAGTTCAAAATTAGAAAACTGACATTGACTGGTTCAAGCAATTTGCGAGAAAAGAAGAGAACCAGAGAGAAGGCAAGGATTGAAAATAGAACCAGGGTCAGCGACGACCACTTTCTTTCCGAAATCCCTCTTCCCACATGCCTCTGTTTGTTTCTCTATGTCTTGTCACTTTTGTTTTTGCAAAGTTAATTCGAATGGCTTGTCTTGTGGAATTGAAATAATTTGCAACAAGCGACTTTCATGTGAAGAGTAAGTGGGTGTAAACAAGTCTTCTACGGGGAGGGGCTGGAGAGCTATAGGCTATTTTCAGAGATGAAGAGAGAAAACAGAGGACGATGCCGAAAACAAGAAGGACATTCGTTTTAGACTGGAAAGCCGGAAAGGCGGGCGGCTTGGAGCAGCCTGCTAGCTAGCCGGATACCTCGGAAAACTGTCGGATTGTGGCTGGGAGGTGTTACCAGTCAGACGGGGCAGTTTTGGAGAAGGGCAGAGTGGGCACGTGCTCGACCGACCGACCGACCGGCGTGGCGCCACGGCAGGGATAGGAGACGCCGACGGAGGAACACGGTGAGATAGAAGAGACACAGACGGTCTTCGAGCACTATTTGAACCTATTGTGGCAGAGAAGCTGAGAGAGCTCTGGCCCAATGCCGGATTCGGTGGGATTCTCTTTTGGATTGATGTAAATAGATTGGGCGATTTGAAATGGCATGGACATGAGAGTTTTGAACTTTTGTTTTGCGAAACTTTCGCGTTCGAATCACGAGAGTCAGTGCACTTCTGCTGCGGGGCAGGGGAGTCAGGGAGGGTGGAGAGGACGGCATCAACAACGCGTTTTGCTTATTTTTTCTCTGCACGAGGTCGGGATACTGTAGAAAGGGGGAAGGATTGCGAAACGAGACGACACAATAACACATTTCTCATTTCCAATTCACCGGGCGCACATGTGAATTTAGATGATTTTGGCTGATCGGGTGTACTCAAATAGAGTTATCATGTCATCGAGAGATGGTCTTCAAATGTTTTTGTGACCGCCTTTTCCATATTGGCACGTGGTTAAGCCATTGGGCGAACATCAAAGATTAGTGGGAGTACGGTAGATTGAGAGACGGAAAACTGGAAGGTCGCATCGTTCACAAAACGGCGCACATCGCACGTTTCGGCACATTTTGTAGGGAGGAAAGACGGATCGGTCAGAAATTGAAAACAGATACGTATTTTCGAAAAACCATCCACCCCCGGTGCGACATGTTGGTCTTCTACCGACGGAGAGACACGTGACTGATCGGGGAAGACGCGGATTTGAAGGACGGACATGGTGGGAACGATACTTCTCGGAAAGTTCCTGATATACGAGGATTGAAAAGAAGATAGAGGGATTGAAGTGAATGGAAAGTTAGAAAACTCAGAAGAGCATTTCTCTGATCTCTTTGTTTTTAGCTTCGACACTATCAACCGATCAAGACACCTCTACACCATCTGATCGAGATGAATTAGAATCGGAAAGAAATAGAGAAATCGTTTTCAAACCTACTCTACACACATTGTTGACACTGCCACTCTTTTTTGTAGAAAAGAAGGTATCGAATAGAATCCAGAGATCGGAATCCAATCGAACCACAGACCACGTGGACGCGTCTTCCAGACAGGGAACGATTGGTTCAGTAAGTGGCAATAAACAGGGTCAAAGTCCGGGTTCCCGCTGATCAAAATGATCGGACCCCCGCCCCGGGGACAGCTGTGTTCTTCGCTTCGTCATCACCACTTCTCCGCCCGTCAACCGACCACCCGATGACGTCATTTGGTGGAAGATGGCGCATTGTTTGACCCTTTCTTTCCGCCACCCAGTCCGCTTCGGCCCGGTCTTCGGCACTCAATCTCTTGTTATCTGTCGGTGGGAGAGCGTGTCGTTGACAGACGATCTGATGGCGTCGCAGCTCTCGCAGCAAACAGTGAACAATAAGACGAAGAAGAAGAGAAGAAGATTATGGACTACGGTGACAGTTTGTCGACAGAACACGTGGTTGAACTGAGATGCACCGAAAACATTTGTTTTATCACTACAATCCCGGAAAGTAAGCACATAAAATTCGAGTGCCATGATCGTATTAAAATGGTATTAGCCATAAACCGTCGACTTTTGACCGAGGGCAAAATGGAAATAACAGGTAAGGAGATAAGAACGTGTGTAAACTCACTGGCGACAAACATTCTCGGCGTCTGCTCCACCGAGGTCGAGTCGTCGAAGAAGGTGTGGAGAAGAATTTTGAACGGGAGGGGAGAGGTTGTAGACCTGTAAGCAGTGACAGTTGGGGAAAGAGGAGAACTAGTATTGCAGAAAGAAGACAGTATGAAAGGTCGGGAAGGGAACAAAGTAAAAAAAAGAACATCAGGACCGCTTATATAGGTTCTGTCACAAACGCACCAAGTGCGTCGGAACGTGACATGTAGTCTGGGAGAAGGCGAGTAGTGAGTGGACTGCGGACGACAGATACGAGAGAAGGCGACGACTGACGGGCCGCTCGTTCTCTGCGGCCAGACTCACGTGGCGCCATCGCTCCGAAACACTCGAATATCGGAGCAAAGTGAGGGCTGTGGGGGCTCTCTGAGGCTTCGTTGATGTGTTGGTAAACAGAAGGGACAATTGGGGGATGGGAAGAGAGAATACAGTTGGGAGGGAATCCACAGTTGATCGTTCCTTCTCGCGAGTACACAAAGACCTCACAACAATGATCGCTGACCAAAAAACGAGAGAGTCAGGTAAAATCAGAGCAGTTTTCTATTCCAACTTTTCAGTTTCCGGAACAAACAGAGAGAATTGGAAACCGTGGAAACGGATACTTGAAAGAAACAAGCATGTTTTGAAGAGCTTCTGCTAATAAGCATGCCATGAAAGTTATATTAGTACAGTGATGATAAGAGAGTCAAAGCAAGTGAAACCTGATTTCTCACAGAAAACGTCTATGTCTGCTTATCTGTACGATGCACTGAATCGGGCAGCAAAGAACGATCAGCCGGTCCGCCCCTGCACCCCTCATAACCTTTCGCCTGCTCCCACCGACCACGTGCTTGGTCTCTCCGAGCAAGCTTACAAGACCGCCGAATTGAGTGACAAACGGGACTCGGCTTCACGTGAAAACTGGAGAAACTGAAGAGATACTTGTCAGTGGGAATGTTGTTTGAAGCAGCAGCGTGGTAAAGTTCAAGGAGTATCAACTGATTCCAGCAGTCCCAGTGCACTTCGAGAACATCGATTGGATGAATCTTGTTGAGTCAGAACTCGAACTTTGTATTACAATCTGGCCCGATAGACACCAAAAACAATAACAAATGTGTTAACTGGAAGTAAGGTTATTTTTCATTTTGTATCCAATTACTGGCCGGTGTAAACTGAACATTTGACCCTGATTCTGTTGGTTGCAGTTCTTGTTTCGATAGTCGAAACTTCGGCTCCAGTAGTATCAAAGAAGATTGCAGAGCTCACTGCAGTTGCTTCTCGAATCCCGTGACTTGTGTCATCTGTCTTCTCACCAATCAGATCAGTTGTTCTTCGATCTGATGCATTTTACAATTTGCAGGAAAAAGATGATCGAGAAAACGTGGAGGATTTGATGTGAGTCAGATTACGAAAATAGATTCGGCAAAATCACTTTTTTGGAACTATGGTGACATGACAGAGCTAGTTGTGGATTCAAACGTCGAGAGCAGGAAAAATTGTGTCAAATAGGAATCAAAGGATAGTCTCAACAGATTGCAGTGGAAACAGACTGCTACTGAACTACTACATGAATTTCATTTTCTCAATGCTTGTTTTTTTACAAGTTGCAAAAGAAGTTAAAATTTTGACCCAAACTTTTCTTTAAAAAAAAATGGAAAACAAAAAACTCAATCAAAGAATAGTCTCAACAGATCGCAGTTTAAAAAGACTGCTCTACTTACTGAATAGGATTATTTTTTTACAAGTCAAAATTGAGAAAAAGCAATCTATAATTTTGACCCAAAATTTTCCAAAAAAAATGGAGAACAAAAAACTCAATCAAAGAATAGTCTCAACAGATCGCAGTATGAATAGACTGCTCTAGTTAACTATCTTGACCAAGACATCTTGATCAAGACATATTCATTTGATTAGGCGCCCTGACATTGAACCAGAGTGATCTGGCGTTGGCAAGCGCCGTAGAGTTAACTACGACGCCAAGGCCAGAAATAGGGCATAAGCTCTCGTGTTTCCACGAGATAGACGACCGAAACAAAAGGTCGGAGTGGGTTGGATGTAGCAAGCAAACGCAGAATAGACTACGAAGCCAAGGCTGCAAATAAACTCTCGTGTTGCCACGAGATAGAGATGCTTCCCAACAAGGGGAGCGGACTATTGGTCTGTCAACCGAGTCCATTAACCAAATGTTTGAATCAAGACAACCAGCTCACGTTCTCTTTTTAATAATGGGTGAACAATCCAACGCTTGGTGGAATCTGTTTCGCAATGATAGGAAAAGCCGACTTCGAAGAAAAGCATCGTCGCTATGGACGAATGAGCAAGTTATCCCTTTGGTAACATCTCTGACACCTCTTACCCGAAACAATCAGGATCCAAAGGATTGATAGACCACGCTTTCGCAGTCTGTACTCGTACTGAAAGTCAAGATAGAGCAAGCTTTTGCCCTTTTGCTCTTCGAGAGGTTTCCGTCCTCTCTGAGCTATCAGATCCAACCATAAGATCCATTCCAGTATTTCAAGCATAGGTATACCGCCCCAGTCTTACTCCTCACTGTTCTCGAGAAGCTTTGACGAAAGGCAGTTCAGCCAATCCTCTTTCAATCAAATAACCTAGAGTCGAGCTCAACAGGGCCATCTTTACCCTTTTGTGAAGTTCCCTTGGCTGTGGTTTCGCTAGATAGGGACTGTAGGAATCTCGTTGATCTGTTCATGCGTGTCAACATTAGAAGGAGGAAGCATTTGACAACCTTGAAAGAGTCATAATGACTCAAGCCGTTTACCCGTTCTTACTCGAACAATTTCGAACTCTCTCAATACCAGCTCACGTTCAAATCTCTCATTATCAGCCGAAGCTGTTTCAATAGTCCAGTTAGCCTTTGCAGTCCTTTAGATCGGATCTGTCATTTCAGAAGCCGAAGCTATCATGAATTACCATGCACCACTATAGTCTCCAACTAGAGACCCATACCATCTTTCGGGTTCAGCCTGGCCTTTCCCAACTCTTGGCCTCATCCAGTTCTGCTTTTTGGAATGGATGTAGCAAGCAAACGCAGAATGCACTACGAAGCCAAGGCTACAAATAAACTCTCGTGTTGCCACGAGATAGAGATGCTTCCCGACACGGGAAACGGACTATTGGTCGGTCAACCAAGTCCTTCAACCAAATGTTTGAACCCGCTGTTCCTCTCGTACTAAGCAGGTTTTCTTCCGCAATAAGAAGTCAACAGTAAGGTCTCACGACGGTCTAAACCCAGCTCACGTTCTTTTTTGATTGTTCCAACGCTTGGTGGAATATGTTTCGCAATGATAGGAAAAGCCGACATCAAAGAATAGCAACGTCGCTATGGACGAATAATCAAGTTATCCCTGTGGTAACATCTCTGACACCTCTTACCCGAAACAATCAGGATCCAAAGGATTGATAGACCACGTTTTCGCAGTCTGTACTCGTACTGAAAGTCAAGATAGAGCAATCTCTTGCCCTTTTGCTCTACGAGAAGTTTCCGTCCTCTCTGAGCCAATAGATAAAAAAGCATTCCAGCATTTCGAGCTTTCGGACACCTTGATTTGATAGATATACCGCCCCAGTCTCCTCACTGTTCTCGAGAAGCTTTGAAGAAAGGCCTTTCAGCCAATCCTCTTTCAATCAAATAACCTAGAGTCGAGCTCAACAGGGCCATCTTTACCCTTTTCAATTGCCAAGTTCCCTTGGCTGTGGTTTCGCTAGATAGGGACTGTAGGAATCTCGTTTATCAATTCATGCGTGTCAACATTAGAAGGATGAAGCATTTGACAACCTTGAAAGAGCCATAATGACTCAAGCCGTTTACCCGCTCTTACTCGAACAATTTCGAACTCTCCCATTACCAGCTCACGTTCTTCTACCATTCTTGGAAAGTTTAAAGTCACCTTGGACTATCTTGATTCAAATCCGTGTTTTCATTACCCAACAAGGGGCTTTATTATGATCAGCCGAAGCCGATCAAGTATCACCATGCACCACTTCAATACCATCTTTCGGGTTTCTGTCACCTGGCCTTTCCAAACGCTTGGCCTCATCCAGTTCTGCTTTTTGGAATGAATGCAGCAAGCAAACGCAGAATGCACTACGAAGCCGAGGCTACAAATAAACTCTCGTGTTTCCACGAGATAGAGATGCTTCCCGACACGGGAAACGGACTATTGGCCGGTCAACCAAGTCCATCAACCAAATGTTTGAACCCGCTGTTCCTCTCGTACTAAGCAGGTTTTCTTTCGCAATAAGAAGTCAACAGTAAGGTCTCACGACGGTCTAAACCCAGCTCACGTTCTTTTTTGATTGTTCCAACGCTTGGTGGAATATGTTTCGCAATGATAGGAAAAGCCGACATCGAAGAAAAGCAACGTCGCTATGGACGAATAATCAAGTTATCCCTGTGGTAACATCTCTGACACCTCTTACCCGAAACAATCAGGATTGAATGGATTGATTGACCACGTTTTCGCAGTCCGTACTCGTACTGAAAGTCAAGATAGAGCAAGCTTTTGCCCGTTTTGCTCTTCGAGAGGTTTCCGTCCTCTCTGAGCCAATAGATAAAAAAGCATTCCAGTATTTCAAGCTTTAGGACACCTTGATTTGATAGATATACCGCCCAGTCTTACTCCTCACTGTTCAAGAGGAGCTTCGAAGAAAAGCCTTTCAGCCAATCCTCTTTCAATCGGATCACCTAGAGTCGAGCTCAACAGGGCCATCTTTACCCTTTTGTGAAGTTCCCTTGGCTGTGGTTTCGCTAGTCAGTAGGAATCTCGTTCAATTCATGCGTGTCAACATTAGAAGGATGAAGCATTTGACAACCTTGAAAGAGTCATAATGACTCAAGCCGTTTACCCGCTCTTACTCGAACAATTTCAATACCAGCTCACGTTTCTCTACCAATCATTGGAAGTTTAATGTCATCTAGGACTATATTGATTCAAATCCGTGTTATCATTACCCAACGAGGGGTTTTATTATGATCAGCCGAAGCCGATATATCATTTCCATGCACCACAATAGTCTCTTACTAGAGACTTTTCAGTACCATCTTTCGGGTTTCTGACACTCGGTCTTTCCCAACGCTTGGCCAATGCCTTTATCCAGTTCTGCTTTAAAGGATTCATGTCATAGTTACACATGACCGAATGGTCGCAACCATTCGGCCCGCCGCCTATGAATAGGCGACTAGTGCAGTACACGTACTGCACTATTGAGAGGATTGTCCCGCAAGCGGAACTGGCCGTAGCGCTCTCTTGTCATCGAATGCGCGACTGAACACTCGATGACTGTTTTTTCCTACCGCTCACCGCCCTTGTTTGACCTCTCATTCCACTCATTCCTACAACACTGGGTCTGACTGGATACGCCTCCACGATTCCTGCTATCTAAAAGTCCCAACCCCTTTTTTGTTCCCGCCAACTCGCCGTCTCGACAGTCATTTTATGGCAGATCGCCCATAAAACGTCTTTTGTCATCATTCGCTGCACGGCCACTCGACGCGCGCATTGTTTGTAGTGTGATCGGGACCACAAAGACAACAACAACAACACGTCCGGCGACACAGAGAGAGATTGTTATCGTGGATGATCTACCGTGAAATGAGTGTTGGCACGGCGAATTCGTCGTACCGAGTGTATCGGTACTGCGAATTCACCGTGCCAACCCTTCTCATCTAGTCAAATCGCCGTAACACAACTCGTCGACTGGTCTAATCGCTTGTTCGCGTTTCTCTTTACGTCAATTTTGTTAGTTTTCCACCAATTTTCGCGTTTCCCGTCTGGTTTTTTGCGTTATTTCTCAATTTCCGACTGTTTTCTTTCTGTCTCTTCACTTTTCCGTCGTTTCCTCTCGTTTCCTTTCTAAATTCTCTTCATTAATGATTACTTTCTTGCAGATCGTCTTCAAAATGGCAAAAAAAGGGACAAAAGCGATCCAGATAGCGGCTCAGAGGGCAAGCCGACTCCCTTACTCGTGAAATTGGCAAAAAGTGAGTAAGGGTTGGGTAGAAAGACAGGTCTGTGCAAGTAAAGAGAGATATAAAGTTGGGTATCTCTGATGACAAAGCTCAACAAGGCTAGTCACCTCTGAGCATTTCATCGGCTCTTCCAATCAGAACAAACAGAATTTGATTCTGTTTTTGAATTCGGCACTTCCTAGCCATCCAATCATTCTCAAGCAGAACTGGAATGAATACAAATGCATGAAATACTGGAATAAACATGCCAAGCATTGGATCTAAAAGCTCGGAGAGGACGGGAACCTCTCAAAGAGCGAGAAGAGCAAAAGCTTGCTCTATCTTCAATTGCAGTGCTAATAGCTTGATCCTAATCATAAGAGGTGTCAGAAATGTTACCACAGGGATAACTGACTTCAAATTGAATGAAAGCTTCCTGAACAGGGGAGTGGCTGCGGCCAAAGCACTGATAAAGTCCAAGATGACTTTAAACTTCCAATGATTGGTAGAAGAACGTGAGCTGGTATTGAGAGAGTTCAAAATTGTTCGAGTGAGAGCGGGTAAACGGCTTGAGTCTTTAGGACTCTTCCAAGGGTTTCAAATGCTTCATCATTCTGATTCTGACACGCATGAATTGAACGAGATTCCTACAGTCCCTAACTACTATCTAGCGAAACCATAGCCAAGGGAACTTGGTAAAAGAAAAGGGTAAAGGCAACCCTGTTGAGCTCGACTCTGGATTGTTTGATTGAAAGAGGATTTGCCGCAAGGCTTTTCCTCAACGCGGAGCCATTTTATGGTACCGTGACTCTCCTCGAAGACATTGTCTATCGGGGAGTTTGACTGGGGCGGTATATCTATAAAAGGTGTCCTAAGAAAAGCTCAGAGAGGACGGAAACCTCTCGTAGAGCAGTTGAGTCATGGACGCAACATCTATCTGCAGTATTCTCCTCAGAAGAGGTGTCAGAACGTGTCAGAAAAGTTGCAGTGTGTCTTGTAATCAGTGAGTTTCTTTTCGTTAGCTTCTTTTAACTATCAAAACTTCAGGATCCTGCTTGTGCACAGTCCAACGTCAACGCTGCCAGCTCGCCTCTTCGCTCCCACTGCTTAAGACCGCCTTCGAGGAGTCAGAAAGTGTCTGCAATGTTGCAGTATGTCATCAAATCAGTGAGTTTCGTTCGGTTAGCTTGTGTTCCTCTCTTCCTCCTGCCAACTCATTCTTGTCCGTTCACTCAAGAAACTCGGTCTCTAGTTTCGAAGGTGTCTACTCTCTGTGTGATGTGTTCAATTTATTAGAAAGTTCTTTATAACAATGGTACACGATTTGAATACAACATGACACTATGCAATATTTTGAATATCAATTTATCACTCTAACGTTTAGCACTATCGCTGCTCGAAGACTTCTGGCTCTCCATCAAGCTTCTCAGGAAATCGTCATCCTCATCATCGGACTGCAGGAAATCGAAAATCAAACTGTTCGTCGGCCCATTCTTGCCATAAACTGGGTCATCGTCATCTGGATTGAACTCGAAATCGAATCTCTCCGGCTTGTCGCCACGGGGAAGTGGGGTCCTTTCTTCAGATCCTCTTGACAAATTTCCGAGAATGACACTGCTGGGGGAGACTGATTGGCGAGAGAGTTGAGTTTTCCGGAGCAGGAATGACCTGAAAAAGACTGTGTTATTATCATCCAGTATCGGGAAAAAACTGACTTCTGCTTTTCCGATACTTTGGTTTTCGGAGTCTCAAACACGAACTCGTCCACGTTCTTCAGAGCTTTTGATCTGTCATCTTTTCCTTTCTCACCACTTGAAACAAACGAATGGTTTCCAGTGCTGCGTGGCTCCGATCGACTTGAAGAATCCTTTGGCTCCATTTCGAAAGCAGACTGTTGGGTGTCAAACAACGGAAATTCGGATCCGAGAGGCGAGAAGAAGTTCCATTCTGGTGACTCGTTCCTCTGTGTCATCTCATCGTCTTCTCTTCGCATTTCCCTCCGAGAAGAAGACCTCCGAGTGTCGTTCAGATCGGATGAGTGTGTCTTCTTCGAGCCAACTTCAATCCGTTCCTGTGAAGTGGACATCTGGGATGAACGCCTTTGTGCCGACGACTTTTGAGGTCTGAAATATGGACAATGGCAGAGAAAGCGGGAGTCGGAAACAAGTACCTCGCAATGTTTGTCGGTGTTTTGAACATTGAATCGTCGAAATTGCCCTGAGACGACTTTGACTTGAATGATGAATCACTGTAAATCACACTAGTGTTTCTGTAGATCGAAACTCGGTAAAACCAACCTAGTTCGTCCTTTCTGAATTGGAGTCTTGAACATAGAATCCTGCGACGCCGTCTTCGATCTCTCTTTTTCCAAAGTCTGCTCTTTTCTTTTTGGATCAACTGATCCTTCACGAATCGATGAGGAGTGCGGTCTCTTGATTCCAGTTCTCTCATCTGGGATCTTCTTTTCTGGTACTGCTTCAATGACTTTCGAAGAGGTGGCTGACAGTGAACGTGACTTTCCGCTGAAAACTTATAGTTAGGGACTATTTCAAAACGCAGACGAACCGGATCTTGTCTCGTTCTTCATCGCTTGACAGTCGCTGCATTAATGGGATAAGCTTCGAGGGGGTGATCTGCAGTGTTTTATTTGGCAGTTCCTCTTCCTCTTCACCGTCTGTTGTGAAGATATCCGGGGACAACACGCGTGTCGGCTCCGGCTCCTTTGGCTTCTCCACTTTCTTCTTTTCTCGCAAAGGCATCAGAGCATCGAAAACGGCCATCGGATCCTTGTAGATCAGGGATTTTGATGAAACTGGTTTTGACGACGGTTTGGGTCTACTGGAAGAAAATATCTTTAACAAGATTATAGCGTCTTCACTAACCTGTCCGTTGGCTTCTCTTTTGGTTTTTCCTCAGGTTCGACAACAGGAGCGGTCTTCGGCGGTTGCTTGTCTCGTTGCTCACTCGAATCAGCTCTTTTAACACTGTCCGCATCAGCCTGCCGAGCTTGTCTCTCCACTTCCTCCCGTCTCTCTTGATCTCTTTTCAGAAAAGATTCAACCGAATCTATGAGTGTCTCTCCGTTCTCTCTGAAACGGATACAATCATTTGGAGAGCTAAAGTCAATACGACTCACAATACAAAGTCCATATCAGCAACCATCAGCTTTTCATCGTTATTATCCACCTCCGCTCTGATCTTCCGCAGAGGTGTTCCTGATTTCAGCGCTTTGTAGATCCGACACGCTCTTCCGATCACGGGCATTGGAATACCCTCTTCCTTCGCCACTGCCATCGCAAATGAGCAGTCTACCATTCCTTGAGTCAACTGGAACAAGTACTTCACTTTTCCGCCTGGCTCTCGAAGAACTGTGAATGTCTGGAATGAGGGAACTGTACAACAGATGATTGTTTCAATCTCACCAGGAAAGTAGCCATGTTGGTTTGTAGGGGAATATATCTCGGCAAGGCGTGGAAGTGAGAGGATAAGAACACATGTGGGCACTTCTCGGGTCCTTTGAGCATCCAGTGGTTCATGCAAGAAGCGAGTAGAGATAGACCGACTTCTGTCATGGTCCCCTTTCCGAACTCGTCGATGATCACCAGGGAGTTCGCAGTGGCTCTCCGAAGTGCCAGAGCTACCTGCTCCACATCCTTTGCAAACGTAGACATTCCGTCGAGCACCGAATCCACAGTGAACATTCTCGTGACGATTCGGTCGACAGTTCCAACTTTTGCATGTCGTGCTGGTACGAAGCTTCCGATATGAGTGAGGAAGGCGAGAATCCCGATCGACTTCATGTAGACACTCTTTCCACATGCATTCGGGCCTGTGATGATGCTCACTTTGACTCCCTTCCGTCCACTGCTGACTTGATTCGGAACAAACTGCTTCTTGACAACCATAGCGCTGATCGGATGGAATAACTCTGCTGCTTCGATCACCGGCTCATCAATCAGAGCGGGGCAGTTCCAGCCGTTTTCTGCGGCGACGAGACCAAGGGAGACAAGTGCATCAATTCTGGCAGCCATTGCTAGAAGCGTGTTGATGTATCTTTTCTTCTGCAACACTCTCGTCTTTAGAGACAGAATGATTGCTGTCTGGCAGTCGATAAGCTTCATCAGGACGTCTCCGAACTCGTTTTCCAGTCGTTCTGTCGTTGAGTTTGTCACTCGAAGCTCTTCACTTGTAGCGTAGACCAGAGCCATACTATAAAACGAATAGGTCTATTCAGAACGTCACTGAAAGAAACTCACTCCGGTTGCGATCCGATTGGGTAATCTGTTGGAAGAGATAGAATGAAGCCAATCAGTGGCACGTAAAGACAGGAGACGTCGGTGACGTTCGGAAGTCCCAGTTTAGCTCCTTCTTGACGGGCAATAGCTGTAAGCATCATCGGCATGTTCTCGTAGATGTCCTTCACTGAAACATGACAACTGTAATCTTTCTTTCAAGTTCCGACATACTTCTATCCAATTCAGCATCAATTCCCGGCATGATTGTTAGTCTTCCAAGCATTCTAGACTCAGTGAAGTTGATCTGAAACTCAAAAATGTGATGGAAGTTAGTGAAATTTGACTGACAATGGAGCCAGTGATGACAGCAATTTCAGAGACTTCTCGGAGAAGATCTGCCTCGACTATGAGCTCATTGGAAATCTGAAAACTCAGGATGATGGTGGTTCGGATATCAAAACTCACTGGTGTATCCCGGATGATGCCTACAATCTCAACCATCGCATTGACAGTCGAAATGAAACCCTCCCAGTGGATCAGTTGAGCAGTTCCACTTTGGAATCGGGAGAAGATATTCTGCAAGGAAATAATTATTTAACTATTCGGAAAGCGCATTTACATTCAACGGCTTCACTCTTCCAAGCATCGAGGCGATCTTCGCTGTCACTTCGGCATTCCAATCCTGAACGAGATTATATTTTAGAGCTTAGTGAAAGAATGAGGCACCTGTTTAAAGAAATGGACGCATTTCTGTCGAGAAACCAGCTCGTCCCGGTCGCTAGTCGGGTTTCTAAACCACTTCTGCAGACACTTCTTCCCGACAGTCGAACGGCACATGTCCATCAGAGAATACAGCGATTTCTGTTGGCCGGCGGATTTCTGGAGATATTTACAACATTGCTATCAGAAAGAATAAAATGAGAGCACCTTCTTGTCCGTCTCTTTTGGTAAAATATCTAGTGCTTGAATCGTATTATAGTCAATCTCCACAAGGTTCGGCCTGAACGTATACTTTTATAGCAATATCAATCAGAACAACTAACAATGTCAAAGTCTTGATCGATTTGATAGGCGAGGAAACCGACAGGGGTTCCGACTCAACACCCATCCGGGTATCATCCAAGAAGAGAAGCAGGGCACCGAGAGATCTGATCTGGAAGAAGAATAATGAGATGAGCATATTACTTTCCACGAACCATGTTCACTGCTTCGACGTCAAATCGCATGGCCACAATCATGTACTTGTTCTCGTCGGTCATCGTTGGGTCATCAGTCCCCACCATCCGCTTTAGACGTTCCAGTGCTTTCAGCATCTCTGAAAAGGCATTCAAAATGATCTGACAAATCTTCACAACATACTGAAAAAGTTGTTGGACAATTTGAATAGTTTCGCAGACGGCGCTGAACTCTCCTCGTCATCGTCATCCTTGTCTTGCTGCATTGTCGTCTGAATATTAACTCATTGAATCTAGCTTCTTCCTTTATTCCCCTCACCGTATCTGTCGAGTATGCCAGCGACGCGTCCCATTGTGGAATACTCTCCATCGTCTCGTCGGTGGTGTTCCCTTCGGATATTTTTTCCCGTGCCTCATCTGTAAAATTTACCATTTATTGAGATAAAAGTCAGTTCACACACACATTTTGAGCTGAGAAACTTTATAAAGTTCAAATCCTGACTTTTGTTCACCAAAATCATTGTCGGTTTCACTTCATTAATCACTGAAACGAATTGTTCATGTCTTGCAGAGCAAACAGCCCAGCTTACGTCTCTTCAGGTATTCAAACTCGTGATCCTCCGATATGTCGTTCATGATTTTGATAATCTGACCGGACTGTTCGTAATACGCAGCTCCCAGCATGTTCTGTCCGAAGGAAATGCTCAGCACAGTCTCATCACGGAAGTCTTTTGGGTCCATTGCCTTATCTGAAATAAACTGTTGAAATAACTTAGAACACAATATTTCTCACCGCGGTAATATTCATTGTTTTTGTCGTTGTGCAAGTGGTCTTCTCTCGGCAGTGAGATGGCGGTCAGACTCGTTCCGCGTCCTCTCCCTCTCCCACGTCCTCTGAAGCCGTTCGCTCCGCGCTTATTGTAGTAACGCCAGCGGGATGACATTGGCGATGAAAAACTACAGTTGGCGTTGTTGAAATCCTTGAAAAACGCGAAGAAAAGCAGTGAAAAAAGGGAAATTCTCTAGAGAAAAAGTGAAGAAAAAAGCAAAGTGTTGCTTTCGTGTCGAGACCACACACTGTTCCGTGCTGCGCCTTTGAAAGGGATACTGTAGAATATGTGAATTTTTATTGAAAAACGGGAGAATCCTAAAGAATCAATGAAATCTAATGTAAGAAAGAAATTTTTAGAACACACACATACACCTAAATGTAATTCCTACAATTGTTTTCCATGTCCTGCAAAAAAAACAAATGGGGAAACAAATCGAGAAGAGGGTATTGGAGCCTGAAAAGGAAAGTCACATAGGAGGAAAGAACATTATTAATACAGTAGAAACCTGGAAAAAACTAAAATAACAGGAAAGATATGTGGAGCAATGAAATCAGCCTGCGAACATCTGAAATCTGAACATTCACCCTTCTTCATCTTTCCAGTTCCTTCCCGAACATATTCCTTCTTTTCACGTAATCAGTTTCCACTTTGACCTTGGGAGGTCACATAATGGCGTTCCGGAGCTCAGGATGATTAGAAACATTTATTCTTGCTTCGACCAACAGATGGTTTTCCCTGTGAAAATCTCTCCCGTAAGTTTGAGATCAAAATCCTCCAGTTACTGTTTTATTGCAGAGAGATTATGAGGCCGTCGAAGCCTTCTTCACATATGTGCTAGGAATACTCAAATCCCTGGTGGTACCTGACGCTCCAGACAACGCGAACGTGTCCGCAATGCTTGGTATCGCTGAGAATCGGTTAGTAGCTTCATAAAACCACAACTTTCGCTCACTCCGAGACTCAGGACGCTATTACCTGAACTTTCAGCTTCACCAGAGACTTCCGTGGTCCATCGACTTCGACAGCATACCAACCCTCTCTGAGACCGACGGCTACGGATGGAACGGATACGAAGATACTGGGTCCAGCAATCAGAACACTGTCCAAAAACGAGAATACGAAACGGAGGATGTACGCTTCAAACGGAAGGATGAAAACAGAGGAACAACGGGTCTGACGCAACAAGGAGGTACCGATCAATACCACGACCATGACGACGTCCGGAGAAAGAGAGCAAGAGTCACCGACCAATCGATTCCGCCTGTGAACCTGTTCAATACGAAGAACCAGATAAATCGAAAGCAGCCGCCAGAGGAGATGCTCAACTTCACACTCATCAATGTGTTGAAGACAGTCGCCGTGAATCCGAAACAGGTTGCCACGTGGTTGGCGTCGTTGGGGTAAATATATTCTGGATGTTTCCGGAACATTGACAAAAGTTTCAGACTTCTGGTGAAGTTCACTATCGAGCGACTTGTAAATCACGTTTCCACCGAAATCTCGCAGCTGAACTCCATGAAAACCACCATTAAAACTGTCACCTTTATGATCAGCAAGGAAGTTGGCACGAAGATTCTGGAGCTGATAAATGACCCTTTGTGGCAGTCGAATCAAGAGGAACGGGCGAACAGGAAAATGGGTTCTGATGTTCGTTTCGAAACGTTTTTTAAAAGTCAACATGGATGTTTCAGCGGTCAAGCCACATGTTCATTGTATACGGAAACGAGCCTGTTCAGGTTGTCGAGGCCATATTCGTGGTTGAGTGGTGGCGGTGAGTTAGAGGTTAGAAACCTGTTTTTAATGCCTAATTCAGAACGCTACGTTCCGAAAACGAGAATACGAGACGGATGATGTTCGTTTCAAACCAAATGATGATACCAGAGGAACGTCGGGTCTGATGCAACATGGAGCGACTGATCAGTACCACGATCATGACGATATTCAGGAGAAAAAGGCAAAAGTGACTCAACAATCAACTCCAACTTTGAACTTGTTCAATCCGAAGATCCAGATGAATAGAAAACGTGTTTTGTTTTGTTTTCATTGAAGAATAAATGTGTTTTTAGTGACTTCAGTGTTTTCCTCATGTATCAAATTTTTGTGCCCATCCCGATTCAGAACACATTCATTCTCCAGATTAACTCTTCTCGTGATCTGATCGAATGTCTTCTCGATTCAAGGAATCGGGATGTGCTGCTGGCGATCTTGTTGCACAGCACATTTCTCTTCAATCCAACTCGACAGCGTTTCAGTGTCTTTGCACACTTTGGATCCAGCTCCAACGCATCTTGATCAGACACATCGACTTCTTCTCTAGAGTTCATGGATCTCCGGAATGCCGGTGATCTCCTCGAAGAGTATCTCGTCATTACTGGCATCGGTCATCGGACGGTATGCTCCTTTCGCCACGGCTTCGAAAAGTTGTTGAAGAGGAAAACCGAAGAGCTTGAATTTGGTTCCAGTGAACTCCAAAGTGAAACTGGTTCAATGTCAGGGCGCCTAATCAAATGAATATGTCTTGATCAAGATGTCTTGATGATCTTGGTCAAAATAGTTAACTAGAGCAGTTTTTTCAAACTGCGATCGGTTGAGACTATTTTTTGTTTCCCATTTTTTTGAGAAAAATTTTGAGTCGAAATGATTTTTTTTTCTCAATTCTGATTGAAAAAAAGGTATAATTTTGACACAAAATTTTCCAGAAAAATGGAGAACGAAAAAATCAATCAAAGAATAGTCTCAACAGATCGCAGTTTGAAAAGACTGCTCTACTAACTAGGATTATTTTTTTTACAAGTCAAAATTGAGAAAAAGCAATCTATAATTTTGACCCAAAATTTTCCAAAAAAAAAAATGGAGAACAAAAAACTCAATCAAGGAATAGTCTCAACAGATC
>LR537885.1:0-41689 GCA_900883565.2 Caenorhabditis panamensis
TATTTGTTTGGTGTGTCTGTCCTCGTAAATGTATGTGACTTCCGACTTCAACTTGGAGGAACTTTGTCGTGAAGAAAGTTGGTCACTACATATTGTTGGCCCCTGTCCCAACACTTGTAGTATTCAGACCATACAGAGTATGAATACGGTAATCAAGAAGTGTTTGACTTGTTCGACTTTGGTTTCTCGATTAGGATCATGGTCTAGTTGATGCAAGTTTTTATTACAAAGTCACTTCAACAACTGATATCCCTCTCGAGACCTTCGGTGCAAACAGAAATGGGTGATAGTGAGATAGAGGATTCCGAGGAGCAGGGTTCCCGAGAAGATCACAAGTAGGATGTCTAAAATGACTCTTCGAATTGGGTAGATTAGGAAAAGGTACTCACTGACTCCTCCGTCTTCTTGCTCTGTTTCTGACGGGAATGGGAACTTTCCTTTTCTTTCCAAAGGATTCATTTCCGCCTCCAACTCCGCCTTCCTTTTCTCCTTCAACTCCACCAAAAACTGCTCCCTCTCCTCATACATCTTCAAGTTCTGCTCTAACGCTCTATCATCTACCAGAACCTTGGTGTGCCCCGTTAGATAAGTGACTATAGGATTGACAAGGTTGGTGATGATTTGAGTGTCCAGGGATGGTGCCCAGGTTTCTTTGTGGTGTCTTTGGTAGCCAGCGTTTCTGAAATGAAGGTGTTACAGTCAGCATATAAATGCTCTTTACATCCAAAAGTCCACAGCTCTCTGATAGTATCCTTGACGCATTCCAGGCATTGTGAAGTTCTGGTCAAAGTCTCAAAAGAGTAAGGGTCTTTTTGAAGGAATCTGGGTCTTGTCGTACCTATCAAAAAGTAGTCCCTATTTTTCTTGGAATATTTTCTTGGAATAGTCCACTTTTCTTGATCCTTTGAACCTATTGGATCCCCAAAATTGATGAAATTCGCAAACATCCCACTGTAAATCTGCTCTATCACATAGTCCTTTGGAGCCATTACAGCGCGATGAGTACCGAATACATAGATCTAAAGTACGATGTGAATCCGGGTCATTCTGGAGCATTTCCAGCTTACCAAGTCCTCCGAATGATGTGGTGAAGGAACCTCTGGCATGTACTTATCAAACGCTGCTCCAGCACCCGAGTACTCATAGCTGTACAGAAAAACTTTGGTCTTAGGGCTAACATGTGCATTTGCCATGTTGACAGCTCCAGAATAGAACTCATAGTCATCTGATAGAAACTGCACATCCGTTCCGTTCTTGTAGTAGTCATAGCAGTTTTGAGAGAAGATTTCGGGCTTTGAGTAGACTTCATAGCCAATATGCTCGCAAAAGTTTCTATGAAGGTCTTGTTTTTTGTAGGCGTGTTCCGGGTCATTTATGAATCTAGGCAGACAAGTTTGGATCAATTTGAAACAAAATCAACTCACTGTGACTCTCTAAGCTCCCCACTAGTGGTACCGAGCATTGTTGTGATTGGGGATATAGATTTCTTATCAAAAAGACGGTCTGGGTAATCGATGACAAATTCTCCATCAACATAGGGACTTCCCAAGCAGTAGGTGGTGTTTTTGAGGATGTAGAGTTGAGCGTCTAGAAGTTCCTGTGCACTGACTTCACGGAGACATTGATAAGTTTTCTCCACAACTTCTTTCTCCAGTTTTCCAAACCCATACTCCTCTTTCAAACACCCCAAATGCATCGCTACCGCTGTCATCCCTTTGTAGTTGTTCTGCTTGGAAAGATTGGGTAATGGTCCACTCATGATGATTTGTTGATGGAGAAGTCCCTTGGATAACGGGGAAGAGGTGACCTGAAACGTTTTTTAGATCAATGCTTCAAAATAAAACTTACTTGAAGGGTCAATGCTGCTCCCGCAGAGTGTCCAGTAAGAGTAATCCGGTTCTTATCACCTCCAAAGTTTCCGATTTCCTTTCTAACCCACTTGATGGCATGGAGGAGGTCTGAAACATAATGTTGACAGTGAACTAGAGATTTTGGTTACCAAAAAGACCAATATTGCGGTCCCCAGAACTTCCAAGATCTCCATGAAACTGTCCGAACCCGAATACACCAAGCCGGTAGTTCACAGAGACCACAATGATATTTCTGTCTTGTCCAACAAAGTTATTGATCAAAATTTCTGGGTTAAAAGCGGAAGCAGACTCATAAAGGAACGCTCCACCATGCACTGCAATCATTACTGCGCAGTTTTTCTGTAAGATAACTTTAAGGTTGAACCCTTTCTGATAGCTTACATTCTCCAAACAGTAGTCATTGGTAAACACATTCAGGAACAAGCAATCCTCGGATATCGTTCCCTGAATGCCTCCTTTCTTGTATGTTCTTCTAAAAGTTTTCTTTTCAAGGGATACAGGGGTCTAGATTACACCTACGTAGCATTGCTCATACACGCCGACTTATACTCCTTCGTTTCCAGTACACCTTCCCATTTCTCATGTGGTTGTGGCTTTTTGAATCTCAAATTTCCAATCGGAGGTGTTGCATAGGGAATTCCCAGGAACACTCGAGCGGTTTGATTGCCAAGTGGAGAATAAGTGGCAGTGAGCGTTTTTCCTTCTATGGTACCTGTTCTGGAATGGTTCAGGCGCATTGGGGTTATGAGTTTTGAGATCTCACGATAGATGGACTTGTATGGAGACTGCTGCAGGTGGAAAAACAAGTGAGAATAGCAAATATACAAATAACATGGCGTAGAAGTCAATATTTTTGAACTAGAACTAAAAGGGAAATGTGCTTTTGGGGGGCAAAGCAATGCACTGTCTTATCATGTCAGTTGGCAACATTCTTTGACCGAAAGTTAGTGATAACAGATTGTGAATAGTGATGTTTATAGGTTAGACAGTGAGAAAAAATCATGCTTTATTTCAAAGTCTATCACTTCAACAACTGATATCCCTCCCTTGACCTCCTTCGCAAGCAGAAATGGCTGATTGAGAGGTAGAGGATTCCAATGAGCAGGGTTCCCGAGAAGATCACTAGCAGGATGTCTAAAATTGGGTTGTTTGGCTGGGGAACGCTAAGAAGGTACTTACTGACTCCTCCTTCCTCTTTCTCTTGTTCCAATTCAATTGCTCCACTTCTTTTTGAAATGCCCTTTTTCAACTGAACCAAAAACTGCTCTCTCTCCTTATACAACACCTCCATTTTCTCCAATGGCTTGTCTACATCATAAGTTTCACCGTCCATAAGAGAGGTTATAGGATTGACAAGGTTCGTCATAATTTGAGTGTCTAGAGATGGAGACCAGGTTTCTTTGTGGTGTTTTTTGAAGCCCTTGTTTCTGGAAAAAGAGGGACCCAGTTACATTGAAATGAATTGATTTCTTACATCCAAAAGTCCACAGCTCTCTGATAGTATCCTCGATGCATTCCAGGCATTGTGAAGTTTTGGTCAAAGTCTCAAAAGAGAAGGGTACTTCTTCAATGAGTCTGGGTCTTGTTTTACCTATCAAAAAGTACTCCCTATTTTTCATGGAATATGGGGTCCATTTTCCTTGATCCTTTGAACCCATTGGATTCCCAAAGTTCACAAAATTTGCAAACATCCCACTATAAATCTGCTCAATTACATAGTCCTTTGGAGCCATTACAGCGCGATGAGTACCGAATACATAGATCTAAAGAAAGGAATGAATCAGTATCATTCTGGATCAATGGGATCCTACCAAGTCCTCCGAATGATGTGGAGAAGGGACATCTGGCATGTACTTGGAAAACGCAGCTCCAGCGCCTGCGTACTGATAGTTGTACAGATACACTTTGGTTTTAGAGCTGCTATACGCATTCGCCATGTTCACAGCTCCAGAATAGAACTCATAGTCATCTGACAGGAAATTTGCATCCTCTTGGTTTTGGTAGTAGTCGTGACAGCTTTGAGAGAAGTCTTCTGGATTTGAGTAGACTTCATAGCCAATATGCTCGCAGAGATTCTTAAGCAGGTTGGATTTCCTTTCGGCATTTTCGGGTCTGGTGATGTACATAGTCTCCCGAAGCTCTGCACTAGTGGTTCCGAGCATTGTGGTCATTGGGGTTATCAGCTTCTTATCGAATAGACGGTCATGGTAGTCAATGATAAACTGAAAAGCGTAGATTAGCAATGATTAGAAAGATCGAGGTACTTCTCCATCAACAAAGGGGGATCCATGATAGTAGGTGGAGTTCTCGAGGATATAGAGTTGCGCTTTGAGAAGTTCATGTCCGGAAACTTCCCTTAGACACTTGTAGGTCTCTTCTACAACCTCCTTCTCCAGTTTTCCAAACCCATACTCCTTTTTCAAACACCCCAAATGCACAGCCACCGCTGTCATCCCCTTGTAGTTGTTCTGCTTGGAAACATTGGGTAACGGGCCACTCATGATGATTTGTTGATGGATTAGGCCACGGGATTTTGGGGAGGCGGTTATCTAAACAATATTAGCTTTGGTACAATGCTCCAAAGTTGCTTACATGAAAGATCAACGCAGCCCCTGCAGAATGTCCCGCTAGAGTGATCCGGTGCTTGTTGCCTCCAAACAGTCCGATTTCTTTCCGAACCCATTTGATAGCTTCCAGGCAGTCATACAGTCCAGTATTCCTCACACCAGAACTCCCAAGATCCCCATGAAACTGTCCGAACCCAAAAACTCCAAGCCGGTAGTTCACAGAGACCACTACAATGTTCCTGTCTTGACCAACAAAGTTGTTTACTATGATAGTGGGGTCAAATG
The DNA here is from genome assembly GCA_900883565.2 of Caenorhabditis panamensis. NCBI lineage: Eukaryota > Metazoa > Nematoda > Chromadorea > Rhabditida > Rhabditidae > Caenorhabditis > Caenorhabditis panamensis. Next base: position 4,724 of record LR537885.1, read on the forward strand.
CGGAGGCGGATTCGAAGAGGAATGCTCCACCATGGATTACAATCATTACAGAGCAGTTTTTCTGAAAGATCAAGGGTATTGGGGTCAAAATCGCTTGGGGTTACATGTTGAAGGCAATAGTCATTGGTAAAGACATTTAGGTGTAGACAGTCTTCTGAAATAGGGCCATTGCCGGTGCTTTTGTAAGTTTTTCTGAAAGTTTTAAAAGAGACCATTAAGAATCGGCACACTTTGTGCCAGATTCCAGACAACACTAGGAGCTGTAAAACTTTCATTACCCACGTAAAACCTAGAACTATACAGACTGTACTAACCCAGACCCACCTGACCTTATCGCTGCTTTTTATGGGTTTCCTAGATAGAAAAAAAACTCACTTTGGATTGCTCAAACACGCCGGTTTATACTCCTTCGTCTCCAACACGCCTTCCCATAACCTAACTGGTTGTGGCATCCGGAACCTCAAGTTTCCAATCGGAGGAGACGCATATGGAATCCCCAGAAACACCCGAGCAGTTTGATTGCCAAGTGGGGAATACGTGGCAGTGAGCGTTTTTCCTTCTATTGTACCGGTTCTGGAATGGGGAGGATCATTGATTTGAAATCTAGGTCAAACTCACGATAAATGGATTTGTATGCAATTTGAATTTGGTATTTGGGATAGTAAGAGTAACAGCAAAAGGGGCAAATATACAAACATTTAGATTAATTTGAAGAATCAATACTACTACCACTCGGTCACAATGCAATGTGGTGAACAATGATCACACTGCCCCATCTTATCTTATTTTTTGGTGCTCGACAGACATGATAAGAGACTACACGAATGTCTGTGACTTGTCCTAGAATTCATAAAAACTACAAGGAAGTTTTTCACTGCTACGCTTTTAGCAGCTACGAAATGGGCGCTGCTAAGCTTTTAGCAGCGACGAAATGGGCGCTGCTAAGCTTTTAGCAGCTACGAATTGGGCGCGTTTCGAAATTACAATTTTTATTCAAGTTCTCTCCAAAATCTCTTTAATTCTACCTATCACTTTCAACTTCTCCTTTTCAATCCTTCTTGAATACTCCAAAAGCCTCTCTTCAATCTCTCGATAATCCCCAAGAAGTTTCAGGTTATAGGACCAAGTGCTGTTTCCAGGATGACACTTTTCCAGATCAATCGGTCCTTGCAATGGATTGTAAAAGTGTGCATAGTTCATTGGAGTCGAACTCAAGGATCCATTGGGTACCTCCCTCAAATTCCTCGTCTTCCATCCATGCAACATAAAGTCCCTTTTGGCATTCCAGATCCCACTTGTCAACCAATCATCTCTCGACCATCCAGTGCCTTTTTCCATGATTCGAACCTTCCCAAAATCTTGTCTAGATCCAAAATAATGGCGTATACAAGCGATATAAGTTGAGATATCCTGGTTTCCAAGAGCTTCGTAGTAGATTTTTCGACAAATTTGAATTTGACTTGAGGAAGCGTCTGGGAATAGGTGGGCTGCCAAGACAAGCTGAAATCTGTTGTTTTTAATTGTTGATTATTGTTTTCTTACGTGTAAAGCACTGTTATCAGTTCCATGAGTGATTCTAGACATGTTCTTTTCAAAGTTTGCCCAATCTGAAATGGGGTTACTGTAGTTTTTGACGGCGGCGTTTGATGATGTATAACTTTTGACAGATTCGACCAATTGGTTTGAAACTTTGCCAGAAATTTTATGACAATGATTTCTAAAAACTGGCGGAAATTCAGAAAATTTGGTCAACGCAACTCAAAGTTACAGTCATCACAATCAATCATGACAGGCAGAATGTCCAGCGATGGATCGCGAGATGATTACCTTGAAGAAATCTCATGGAAAATGGGGTATTCTTGACTAAATAAGACCCCGCCATAACTTCCCAATCAAAAAATCTATCATAAAATGTTAGGTCAAATTTTGGGTCGATGAATTCCTCGATTCTCCTGGAAATTTTTAAAGTTTAAAGATTTTTTTTTGAAATTTTGAAAATTTTTCGATACCTTTTAGGATTCACTACTCCATGATCTGCATCTAAAAACAGGATATAGTCATAGTTAGGTAGCAGTTCAGAGATTACACAATGCCGGAGGAAGAATTTCTGAAATTTCAACGTTCTCATTTTCAGTACCTAAACTGCTTACATGACTCTGATGACAAAGATTTCTGTACTCTGAATCAATAAAAAGTTTAAAATCGTAGCCTTGTATCCTAGAGTAACACTCTACTGTTTCTAAAAACAAAAATCCGAAAGTTTAAAAAAGTTCGAAAAACTTAGCGCCACTTCGTAATCTTTAGTGGATGTTGTATTGGTGATAATCACTATTATGCCAATATTCAGGGGTTTTGCAGTATTGTTATAGCTAAAATAGGTCACAGAGCAGAGACAAAATCCAAATATAGGCCAGTAAAAATTGTTCATTTTTGAAAATTGGAATTGGAACTGGCTCAATTCGATCTTTCTAGTGTCAATTTGGCTTATTTGACTAGCTGCACCCGAAAAAGAACATCCAAAAACACATAGCAACACAGTTCAGCATCATTCACATCCATAGAACGCAAAAAAAGATCAAAAAGCTCAGACATTGCGCAAGCATCCATCTTCTGGCAAGAGTCGCAACGTTGGGTTACAGCCTTTTCAGGCGACGTCACTTCTAGCGCCTCGGCCACTGCGCAAATCTTCAATCATCGCCGGGGAGTCGAACCCGAGAATGGCGAGCGGCATGTGGACACACTGCCACTGAACCACTCGGTCGCGAGCGAGGTGGGAGCGCAGAGGGCATAGAGGAGAGTGCGGGTTGGGGGAGGCAACGGGAAGGTTTGTGAGGGCGGCGGAACAGGATTTTTTAGCCTATCTTTCTTCAAATCTCTCGGAAACTCCCGTTTTCGCTTGTTTCCCTCTAATAATTTGTTACAAATGCAATCCCCTTTTGTTCTTCTATTGATTCTACCCCTTTTCGTTGGATTATCCCACCAACTTTTCAATTGGGAGCCCAGGATTTTGAAGTGTGAAAAACACAACTGTTCTTTGTTGAAAAACGAACAAGAAGGTTGGAAACCTGCAGAATGCAAGCTAGGTAAGCCAAAAAACGCTAGATTGATCCTGAAAAACAAATGGAAACTTTAGAAAATGAAAAACACACTTGCAACTTGGAATGCGATGGAGCTGATCGGGATAGTGTGATTTCGAAGAAGCCAACGGATTTTCGGTATTGTAACAGGTAATAATAACTAATTGTACATTGTTCGGCTTGTCGGGAAACTTTGATTGAGCCATAAAACATCAGACTAGACATGTTTCGCTGACATGCAAGCAGTTTGTAAACTCTCTGAACTCGGGAAAACCCAGAATTACGCAATCTAAACGCAAGAACAAGACGCAAGAACAGGGGGCTGCTGCAAGGGAATCTCTCGGAAGATCATGAAGCGATGCGACGCGGAAATTGTGCAGTTGTCTTTGCGGGGGCGCTGGCAAACTTTCACGTCGTCACCGAATTAGGAAAGGATGGACGGAATCGAATCAAGGAACGGAAACAAACCGTTCAAAACAAATCAACAATCAAAACGTCTTCCCGAGTGTTGCTTGCATGTCTTCCTTCCCAAGTGTCCCGTTCCCAGTGCCCGGTTTCCGGCGCCGTCCGTTTTATAACGGGCCTCGGCGCAGTCGTTTTTATGTGGCCGCGTGGGTCAACCGGGTAGCGGCTGGTTTGGCGAACGCGTGACGGTGGTTCGAGAATTTTTGGGGGTTTTTTTTCTTCGCCGGCGGCCGGAGACATTTGGCCGGACTAGTCCGGCGGCCGGAGACGTTTCGCCGGAGACTAGTCCGGCGGCCGGAGACGTTTCGCCGGACTACTACTCCGGCCGCCGGAGACATTTGGCCGGACTAGTCCGGCGGCCGGAGACGTTTCGCCGGACTAGTCCGGCGGCCGGAGACGTTTCGCCGGACTACTACTCCGGCCGCCGGAGATGTTTTGCCGGAGACGTTTCGCCGGAGACGTTTCGCCTGAGAGACGCATCAGGAATGCATCAGGAAGCATCGCTTCTTTTCCACATGGGAAGGATCGGAGATGACCGAGAAGCATCGGGAATGATCAGGAAAGATCGGGGAAGATCGGGAATGGGACCGAGAAGGATAGGAAAGATCAGGAAAGATCGGTAACCCTCCCGAAAGATCGAAAAAGCATTTTGAGCTATGAGCGATTGAAGTTAGGGTTCCCCAAGCGCGATTGGACGGTTGGAGACCCAGAAACCAACCTGACCGAAATCGGATTCAAACGATAAAAATTCCAGATTCTTCACCTACAACACTCTAAAAACAACGTTTGGCACACAATCCAAGTGGTTTCTCTGGAGAAACTCTACTTGCTCCGAAGCAAACATCACTTTGTCTGTTCACTGTGCATTTCCATTTTCCGGTCAATAAAACTTCATTTTCTCTCTCATTTTAGATTTCTAGCAATCAAAAAACTGTATAAAATGTGGTTCCGCGTTTGAGAACTCCAGTGCCGCTTCTTTTCCACATGCTTTATAGACTCCATTCCGCAAAATTGCCATATTATCGTTGTGGTTGAAAAAAGTACACTTCCGGGTCAATCCGTACTTTGTAAAGTCACGAAGGAACGATTCCAAGAACTCGGATTTGATACCCTTGTGTTGGAGCTGAAAAGATGCATTCAAAACGCTTCTAAACAGGTTATTTTTCTTGACTTACACTTCTCATACAGTCCCCAAATGGACCATGAAGTAAGTTAGCTCTATAGCAAAACTGGGAGCCGCAGTTCTGATGTTGACACGTGTCACCTAGCACGTTTAGATGCTGTTTTCCAATTTTCAAATGCTCGGGTTCTCCGAAATGCTCATTGTTGAACGTTTTCAGAACCGAATTGATGATGGATATAGTGGTGGTGTTGACATGTTCGATCTAGATGGAGTTGTGATAGGAAATGATGAAAAGTAAAGTTTAGACCTTACTTTTTTACAATCAAGAGTTTTTAGAGGATCCGACGGAGGTTTAGTGGTAGCCAAAATGAAAAGAAAGAATGTAGAAAAGATCAGGAAACGTTTCAGCATTTTGAACCAAGGATTCATGGCTCAGGGTCCAGGACCTCTCTTATAACAAGAACAGCTGTTTTTAGTTTTTCTGTTGGAAAATGGAGAATCTTCATTCAGTGTAAACAAATGAGTCATTAGTGAACTGGACATCCAACAAACTTCTGCACGTAGTCAATGTTCTGCTGGAAACTTTGCAGAGTTCCCTGACCGCAAGACTTCTCGAAATCCTTCTCAATACAGCTTTTCTTGGCCTTGAATTGAGCGCACTTTTGTTCGGGGGACATCTAAACATTATAGGTTGATAGATGACAGAAAGTTCCAACAGACCTGTGACTTATCACTGAAATACCAAGAAACACACTCTGTCTTATCCTTGCTAGCCTTGAGCTTTGCAGCACACTGCGCATAGGGTCCTGCCATGAAATCTATGGTCTTGCACATCTTCGAGAACTTTGACATTTTCTCCTTGATCGCTTCACATTTGGCAGTCTTCACACAATCCATTGCTTCCTTGCAGTAGGCTGACATCTTTTGCATGGTTTCGGCAGATGGGAAACCAGAGTTTAGTGGGTTCTTTTTCATCTCATCGGTGAGTTTGGACAGTTTTGGACGGCAGGTTACAGTGAGTTGGAGGTCGGAGGTTGAGCAATCAAGGGGGGAGGATTCAGAGTAGATCAAGCGGAAAAGGGAGGTTAAAAGGAGCAATTGGAGTAGGAGCGTCATAACTGGATCTAGCAGCTTCTAACTTCAGGAAGAAGTTCCCCAAATCAAATCCTCTTGTTTTCAAACTTCCTTCCTACTCAAAACAACTGTTCATGAGGCCATGATGCTCTCGAGAAACAGAAATAACAAACACCAGGCGTCTGGTGTCACATGCTTTTAACTTTCATCTTTTCACCTCGGTTTCTGGGTTGGCAGAGAAAAGAGTTCGACATTCTGGATATCTTTGTTTTGAAGTTTTGAGAGCTTATCATCATCTTGTTGATTTCAGATTAAGAAATGACCCTGAAACACTTGAAATTGGCGGTTTTGGTACTGGTAACAGTATTCTGGACCCCTGGACTTTCAGCTCCAATAAGTGAGGAATGCTCTTCAATGGATTATGTAATTGATCGGCATTTGAATGATGTGAGTTCACAAAGACCCAGGAAACCAGGGATTCAGATAACAGCCGATTTCCAGTTCGCCGAGGCCCTTCAAAGTGTCTTGGACGAAAAGAACGCTTTTGAAATGCTTCGGGGAGAGGACGAGGACAACTTCATGTTCGTTCAGGGTTGTGAAACAATTGAGAAGGATATCCGACAAATCAGCTGTAAAAAGTTACGCCAGAAGAACAGAAATCTCACTCGGAATTGCTACAAACTGGATATAGTTGGAACCCCGCTCTCTTATTGTCTACAGAGAAAGATTGATGTGAAGAGTGTCAGAAATCAGTGTGTAAAGACTTATTTGGCTTCTCAAGTAAGCTAGGAGCCTAGTTTTTTTTATAAGTTTTGTTTTTAGGACAAAACAGAGTTGCGAAACCTATTCGACAACCATGCAAAGTGTTTGGTGGATGGGTTCAAAGCAGTTTGTGGCGAGGAAGCCGCAAAGGTTGCAGTGGATAATTGGAGCAAATTGAGATTTTTGAAAGAGGTTTATTAGCTTTTCTATTGATTATTTGATTGCTGAGCATAATAAATAAAGTTAATCGCATTTCAAAAGAGAGTATCTCATGTGCCAATAGGGTTTGTACTGCTTCCAATAGCTTCTGCTGCACGCGTCACGAATGGTCCATTTGAGGCACGCACGGTTTTTGGACCAATCCGAGCAGATGGTTTCTTTGGGGGTCTTAAAAATATTTCTTTGGGGGTCTAAAATATATCTTGTAGAGGAAGAGTTGTTTTATAAGTTTGTATTGTCTGTCCCTCAATCGGTGCCCTCGCCCACACAAAACAAAAAATTTGGTGGTTCACAGTTTTCGCCCTTTTTTCGCTCATTTTTGACCATTTTTCTTGAACTTTTTTGTGAAAACCGTTAAAATAACATTTGTCTGATTGGTTTCACAAAAAATTTTGAGAAAAATGGTAAAAAATGAGAGAAATTAGAGCGAAAACTGTGCACCACCGAATCCGTGGCCGCATCTGCGTGCGCCCTCGCCCACACAAAAAAGAAATTTGGTGGTTCACAGTTTTTGCCGTTTTTTCGCTTATTTTTGACCATTTTTCACAAACTTTTTTGTGAGAAACATTTGAAAAGACATTTGTCTGCGTGTTTCCACAAAAAAAAATCATGAAAAATGATCGAAAACTAGCAAATATAGAGCAAAAAAAAAACAGGGAACCACCAAATTTCTTGTTTCGTTTGTCCGAGGGCCCCGATTGACGTCCAAACATCAAAATGGTGTCAACTTTTTCCAAACTCACCCCAAGAGTCTCCTGATCATCGAAAAAGTTCTTGACACAATCAGAATCCCCCTTCCTCAACCGCAACTTCTGGGAACATGCGTAAAACGCCCCTGTCAAGTATTCCATGTAGTCACACTTCTTCTTCAAAAGATCCACGTCTTCTTGTGTTATTCCAAAGCATCCCACGGAGGTTTTGAGGCAAGCCAATGAAGATTGACAGTTCTTATTAATGTTAATGTGATCGTTGGCCGAAAAGTCCTCGTGTTGGGCTTGAATTGAAGCGAATGCGGCGGAGAGGACTGTGACGCTCTAAAAGAAGGAAGATTCATACTTCTGAATAAGCTAAAAATCAACTCACATTCTTGCAAGTTTGAATCGATTTCTCTTCCAAATCTTCACAATCTCTCTCTGGTAATATGATGCCTTCATTCTCTTCCATAAACCCCAAAACAGACGGGGATAGGGCTAATAAAAAGAAGACCCAAAGCATCTGAAACAATGCATATTGCAATCGAAACACCCAGAAGAACCCCAGAAAAAAGTGGAAAAGGTTGTTGTGTTCTACCCGCTCCCACTGATCGAAGGAGAGATCCAGATTGATAAGAGACGCAGAAAGCGGAAACATTGATACACAATTTGTTTGGGTCTGCCAGGGCCAATTCCCGACCCCGGAAAATAGAGAAGAATTGAAGAATGACTGCCTTCTCGTCTGCGTCTTCAAGTTGACACACTATCTCCTTCCTTCTAATTACAAAATAAAAATCACATTAGGGTGGGGTCAGTGAACCGGATTCGCAAATGTACTGAGTTTTATTGAGTATTTTGCAGTGAAAAAAGGAAAGAAAACTTCAAAAACAAGATTATGTCCACTTTGCTCCAATCGTCTTCTCACAATCGTTCTCTTTGAATGAGTCTTGGGCGAACTGAAAGAAAACGTTATTTTCATTGGAAAACCCCATAAACAAACCTTCTGCCACCCCTCATACTTCTCAGCTCCACATTCCCTGACAATATGCTCTTTGATACAGTCTTTAGAGCTCTTCAGGAATGTACAAGTGTCCTTGGTGGTTTTCTTGGTCTCTGACTTGAAATCTTCCAGGCATTTTCCGGCTTTGGGGTCTTTTTTTAAAGCTTGAAGTTTCTTGGAACAATCCTTGAACTCGTCTTGGAATAGAGCTCTTCCACAGAAGTCTAAAGTTTCCTTGTGGTCATCTTCAAGCGGTTTGCACTTGAGCTCTTTTATGCAGTCCTAAAAACGCGTTTTTTGAGGAGTCATAGCACATTTTAGGAAGGTCCTGGGGATTTGAAATTCAGTGACATCACAAATCAAGTCTGCTTCTCTATTTGGACAAAATTTCATAGCCCTAGACCCGCGGGAACCCATTGAAAATCTGGGTCAAACTTACAACAACTTACCGTAGTCTCCTTACACGCCGCTTTGATCTTCGCCAAGTCTCCCTTCTTCTTGGCGTACGCCTTTACCTCTGCATCAACTGCATCGCTTTTCTGCAACTCTTATCAGTCTCATTCTACTCCTTTTTCAATCTATCACCAACCGTAACACACTTAGAAGTCTTCAACGAAGTGATAACTCCACACGACTTCAAATACCTGGCCACCTTTGACTCGGTATCCTTATCAGAAGCGGTCAAGACCAAAACGGCGATTAGTGATAAGAGGAGAATGGTTCGTGACAAAGCCATTCTGTCTGTGTTATTGATAAGCAGTTCTGATCAGTTCTGATGGGTTTTATAACGTTTTGTGAAGGTCGAGTAAACCCAAAAACCAAAAACAACAACGAAAAAGGCGTTCCGGGAGGGATAGGGTGACGTCTGGAGATCAAGGTAGTTTTCTAGTAATCAACAAATATCTTTATTGTGTAGCGGTTTTCTTTACAGGAGTACCATTATCAAACAACTCCACGTTCATCTCTGACTCAAAATACTCTTTCGAAGTTGGAACCTTGGAAAATGGTCTTTCACGCATCACTTTTGTCCCGTTGGCAGTACAGGTGTGGGTTATCTTGCTGTAGACGTCGTATCCATACTGAAAAATACATTCTAGATATTGATAACAAACTCAATTTACCATAGAATTATCCAGCCAATCATTCTTCAAACTTCCAACCAAGTTATAATGAATCAAAGGTTTACTGGAGCAGGTGGATTCGGAGTGAACGATGAGGTCGTCGGCACTGAAACAGAACTCCCTTTCTCTTGTCTTTTCTGACTTTTTTCTCACAAATAAGTGTCCTTTTCCATGATATCCAACAAAACACACCATTCCGCAGGTGTCTGGTGGGTTAGAGAGTCGCGGCAAACCAGGTTCATGGTGAAGTTGAAGACGGTTTTTTGAATGGAAAAGGGGAGAAAGAGAAGGAAGAGGAGAAGCATTCTCATGGGGTTAGGAAGGATGGGAATGATCGGAAAGATGGGATTTGGAACACGAAGAAGAACGGATGATAATCGAATCATGGAAATCATAACTGTAACTATGGGATGGGAAATGAATGGTTTTTTCAGCACAACAATCAGATCCCTTTACTGATTTCATTGGTTGTTTTTCGTTTTTGAAAACTAAATCGTTTAGAAATGGAGAGAAAATGTATCCCCCGAGTGCAGAAGGATAGGTTGCGTCTTCTTAGATTGACCGTATCTCACCGACGGATGGACCATTTTCAAGGAACTGCAACAGTGGGGGATTTTATACTTTCTGTTCTACATTGTCCATGCGGTGTTGTGGAATCCTCGGAATTCTGTGATTCATGATGAACGAAACATTGAGTAATCTTTGGCGCTCTAAAACTAGAATGAGTTTCGCAAAGATGCAAAGATCAGCTATTTCTTCATGAAATGTTTATTAGGTCATTGAAAAAGCATTCGATTAATGAGTCTTTAATTGACAACCGAACTTCTTGAGGTTGAAGTCGATGAACTGAAACAAAAAATACCGATCCCTTCCTTAAATCTTTCGAAAATTGGTACCTTCTTGAAAGCCTTGGCCTCGTCTTTCCCACAAAAACTTTTCACGGCATCAGAAGCTTCACGAAGCTCGACACTCTGATCGCTGAAGTAATCACAACGGGCGAATTTGCTGAGCTAAAATAATTACTTGTTTTTCGTCATATGCCCTCAATACTTACCCATATGTCAGCAACAACCTTCTTCAGAATCTTGACGTAGATGAAATTGTTGGAAGCTTTCAAAGTGGTCTCACATGCTGTGCTAATTGGGAAAGGGGCTAGAACTGGAAAAGTAGTGGTAGCTTCGGGGGTGGTTGGAACAGTGAGGAGAAGGAGAAAGAGAAGAAGCATCCTCATGGGGTTAGGAGGATGGAAATGATCGGAAAGATGGGTTTTGGAACACGAGGGAAAACGAGTGATAATCGAATCATGGAAATCATAACTTTTTGGATGGGAAAATCAATTTTTGTTCAGCACAACAATCATATCCCTTCACTGATTCCATTGGTTGTTTTTCTCTTCCAAAAAAACCAAAACGTTTTGAAGTGGAACGAAAACTTATCCCCGAGGGCAAAAGGATGGGTCGCGTCTTCTTAGATTGATCGTATCTCAACAACGGATGGACCATTTTCAATGATTCCAAGTTTTGCTGTCTCCCCTGAAGAAGACCTTCCAAAATTTATGTCTAACGCCAACTTTCGTTGGGTTTGAGCACGGGCGGACCTCAAACTTGGGTAATTAAACCGGCCTGGCGGCGTGTCTCCTAATATAAACAGCGCGCGCACCCGACGCGGAGAAATGCCGGCGATGTTTCGGTGTGCGGACAGCCATAACACATAGACACACAAACCACACCAAGCGTCGGAGCCTGGAAAATGTCCGTACACTCAGAGTAGATATAATCCCGAGGAACCAGTCATGGCCGGTTCAATTACCCACTGAGTCACTCGGTTAGAGGGGACTCCGTTGGGACAGGTGCCACTGAGCGGCATCTGAGTCATTGACTCAGTATTCTTGGCTTTTGCGGAGGCTCAGGAGCGCCTGGGGGGGCGCTGGGGCGCCAGGTAGGGCGCTGGGGGCTCCGGGGGAGCCAGGGGGCTCCTGGGGAGCCTGGGGGTTCCGGGGGAGCCTGGGGGCTCCGGGGGAGCCAGGGGGCTCCGGGGGAGCCAAGGGGCTCCGGGGGAGCCAGGGGGCTCCGGGGGAGCCTGGGGGCTCCGGGGGAGCCAGGGGGCTACGGGGGAGCCTGGGGGCTCGGGGGAGCCTAGGGTTGGGCGGTGGGGCGCCTACGCGCGGGGCAGGGAGGGCCCTTAGGCAGGCTGCCTATGGGGGGGGGGAGAAAAGAAGAAAAAAAAGGAAGAAAAAAGAAAAAAAGGAAGAAAAACAAAAACAAAAGGAAGAAAAACAAAAACAAAAGGAGTAAAAAGAAGAAGAGAAAAAAAAGGAGTCCAGAAAAGAAAAGTCCGAAGGACAACACTGACAACACTGCACTTGTTAATCTTCTGCAATACATGTCGTCAATCGCCGTTTTATAAAGTTTATGAACAACTATCATAACTATGTACAGTAACATGTGGCATCAAAGATTACAAATATCACAGACTTCATTCATTCAATGAACACAAAGTCTTAAACATCAGTCTTGGTTTTCTTATGAGATCTTTCTACAACATGTTCCAGGAGATCATACATAGTACTTTTTAGGAACTGCGTTTTGATGAAGGGGCTCTGCGTTAGAGTATCACAAATAACCTCCGATGAAACTAGACTCAACAAGATTAGCATGTTGTCAAAGCCATCAGTCTTTGCTCTCGTCTCACCTGACATGTTCCTTGACGTCAAGCACCCAGCTATCACTCATAATCTCTTTTCTCATAACTTTCTACATCCGCTCTTCTCTGGTTGCGAGTTCAGTTGTTGAAAAATGAACTCAAGGTCTTTACCCCTTCTTCTAATTCTTCTAACCATCTCCCCAATCACCCATTGTGCCAAGGACATTGGAGTGGACCCGTATAAAGACACATGCACGTTCTTTGGACATGACCGAGTGAAGATTTGCAAGTATTGGGTTTGTTTTCCTTGTTTTTTATCAATTGATAACTCTACAACGTTCAGGAAGGCGCAAAGAAGTATTGGAAGATTTGGGATTACTCTTGGAACCCAGAAAAGACGAAGAACATGACGATGACAGAATTGAAGGCGCATTGTGATGACTATTTTGTCTGTATGGAAAACTCAGGCTGCTACAAGGACTTTGTGAACTATGCGAAACTCGACAAATGTATTGATGACACTTTTCAAGTTGGCCCGATGTACTTTTGTGATAAGACATTGAGAGAAGTGTTGGAAACGAATCCAGGGAATCTCACAGAGTGTGTGAAGGAGAAACTGAAGAATGTGAGAAAGATTGTGGAGCTCTAGAACCCCTCAAATTACAGAAGAACCCAGAAAAAACAGATTGCCTTAGTATCAAGCAAACCGGAGCTTGCTACCTTCCAGATGTTGAGAAGCATTGTGATCCGAATTTCCTGAAGATTTTCAAAGAGGTAAAGATACTTATCCTTCCCTTTTCAACAGTAAGATTCAGCATTTGGAACTCCGCCTCTTCAATCGTGCCTGTGGAGGAAGACAGCGATACAAGGATTGGGATGTGTTTGGCGGGCAAAGTGAGGGTTTCGATTTCATCCTTCCTGGATGGTTCAAGGTGTCGGATCCGAGAAGGGATGAAGTTTATGATAATGATGAAAATGTTGTTGATAGTGATAACTCCACTGAGATTGTGATAGACTGAACCAGGAAGTCTTTGAAGTGAGAGAACATAAAGAACAGTTGGCGACTAGGCATTTCTTTTCACTGATATTGATAGAAACTACCCCGTGTTTCTCTTCGTTTTTCTTATGTTGAAACCTTGTTTTCTATTGCTTTTCTTTGTCTTTCTCAACCCCGTAGATTCTGTGAGAAATTATGGAGTCGATCAATATAAAGCAACTTGTAAAGTGTTCGGAACGGAGAAAGTGAAACTTTGTGACTTTTGGGTAAGTTTCTTGTTCAAAATTCTAGTTGGATTCCGAACTTCAGGAAGGAATAAAGTCATCCTGGACGATTTGGTCGTATACCTGGAGCCCGGAGAAGACCAAGAACATGACGATGAATGAGCTAAAACAACACTGTGACAATCATTTTGTATGCCTTGAGAACTCTGGGTGCTACAAGGACTTTGTGAACTATGCGAAACTCGACAAATGCATTGATGACACTTTTCAAGTTGGCCCGATGTACTTTTGTGATAAGACTTTGAGAGAAGTGTTGGAAACCTCTCCGGGGAATCTTACAGAGTGTGTAAAGGAGAAGTTGAAGAATGTGAGATGAGTTTTGAAGCTCTAGAAACCCTTTTCATTACAGAAAAACCCAGCAAAAGTGGACTGTGTTAGTATCAAGGAAACCGGAGAGTGCTACCTTCCAGATGTTGAGAAGCATTGTGAACCGGGCTTTGCGAAGTTTTTCAAGGAGGTAAAACCTCTTTTCCTCATCTTGTTATCAGTGAAATTCAGCATTTGGAACTCCGACTCTTCAATCGTGCGTGTGGAGGAAGACAGCGATACAAGGATTGGGATTACACGGGTGGACAAGATGTTGCTTTGGATTTTGGAGTCGGAGGCAATGTAATAAGAGTGTCGGATGCGAAGAGAGATGATGAGAGTGTGAAGGTAAATGCTACAGATTCTTTGTGATGCGTTAATTCATAAACAACTTTGGACTGAACACTTTTTATACAAAAACAATCAAAAAAGCAGAGTTTTAGCAATCGAACCTCTTGAGCTGTCCATCCAAATGATCTTCAAACTCTTTTGCCTTGTTTTTAGAGCAGTAAGCTTCCACTCTCTGTTTGACACATTTCCCATCATTTTTCAAGCTATTACATTGGATTTTTGAGGTCTTGGACTAAAAACAGATTGTCACATTAGAAAAAAGGACCCTTTGACTCACATCAGTATACACTGGATCCATGAAAAAGTTCCTTACACAACTGTATCTTTGGATTGCGTCGTCTAACCTTCCCATACAATCTTGGAACTTTCCATTCATAAAGCCATACAAATCACAGACACCGCCCATGTTCAAAACCAATGCTTTGTCGATGCTAGCGCAGTTTTGGAGGTTTGAGAAGCAATCCTGAACGCAAAAATGAGTTTGGAAAGCACTGCGGAATTGGGGCTTACCACTGCAGCTGCACAGAGGTCGTTGATATCTTTAGTGATGTTTTGATTGTAAAAACCCAAATCTTTTGCGGTGTTTAGCTTGGTAAGCATTGGGGAAAGTTGGCCTACACATTGGATTGCCTTGTTTTTGACAGATGGGGTTGTGCATTCGAAGGGTAATGGATTTGCATGGAGGACCGTGACACTTGAAAGAGCGGCAATGAGATAAGGAATCATGAGACCTGGAAAACAAAAGATTCAGGGGTTCCGGGTGTTTTTATAGGTGTTAGTGATAAGATAAGATAAGATATCAACAAGGAAGTGAAAGAAGTTTCACCTACTTTTTAGATCTGACGTAACAGTTCAACGCCACTAGGTGGCTTCGACAATGATCAAAAGTTTAGAAGACGCAGAGAAAAAAACGAGAAAAGAATTCGGAAGTTTCTTATGGCACTGCTCTGTAAATATTTGAGGTTTGGATCAAGAGACATGAACTTCTAGCGGTTTTTTCAAAGGAATCATGATTCAGGAAACACTTTTTCTAGAAAACCACACGTGACCATACATATTCCCTCTGGAAAATAAATGATGACAAATCTAACCTCTACGTTTTTTTTGTTCTCGTTTTTGTCAAAACCACCGTTCCCAGTTTGCAGTTTTTGACCAGGGAGCTTTGCAAGATGCAGAGACTCTCGAAGATTCCGAATCTCTACTTGAAAAGGTAAGATACACACGTCAAACATAGCCAACCAAGTGATTTCTAGATGGTTTCACTGCACCGGAGCCTTGAACTCGTTCAAATTTGCCGATCTCAAAGTGGAAAAGTCCTCTAAAAAGACGCCACCGATCCCCAGTGATCCATCCAAGTTGGGATTCGGAAAGTACTATTCTGCTCATATGATCGATATTGACTGGGACTCGAAATCCGGCTGGTTCAACCCGAAAATCCATCCATACCAGAGCATTAC
The DNA here is from genome assembly GCA_900883565.2 of Caenorhabditis panamensis. NCBI lineage: Eukaryota > Metazoa > Nematoda > Chromadorea > Rhabditida > Rhabditidae > Caenorhabditis > Caenorhabditis panamensis. Next base: position 20,295 of record LR537885.1, read on the forward strand.
TGTTGATCCAGCAGCCAAAGTTCTTCATTATGCGATGACTTGTTTTGAGGGGTTCAAAGCGTATTATGGAGTTGATGGGAACATTAGAATGTTTCGTCCTGAGCTGAACATGGAGAGAATGAAGCGATCGGCTCGGAGATCTGCTTTCCCAGACTTTGATGTTAAAGAATCGCTGCTTTTGGTTGATGAATTGATTCGAATGGACTCCCAATACATCCCGAAAACCGATCAAGCGTCCCTCTACCTTCGTCCGTTCATGTTTGCAACTGAGCCCCAAATCGGCCTCTCCGAGTCTCTTCAGGTGAAGTGGGCATGCTTTGGAACAGTCGCTGGCAGCTATTTCAACTATGAAAAGGGAATACGACTTTTGGCGGATCCTGAAGCAGTTAGATCGTGGAAAGGAGGCGTCGGACAGTACAAGATGGGCTGCAACTACGCGCCGACGATTCAGATTGGGAAGTTAGTCGAAACATTCAGAACTGTTACTTTCAAAATAAACGTTTTCTTCAGAATGGCTGCCCTGCAGCAATGCGACCAAGTGATGTGGCTCTCCGGAGAAGACCGACAAGTCACCGAAGCGGGTGCAATGAACCTGTTTATGTTGTGGACTAATGAAGAAAACGAACTGGAACTCATCACCCCACCCACCGACGGCCTCATTCTCCCCGGAATAACTCGGATGTCTCTCCTGGAACTCGCCCGGGAGCTAAACCTGATGAAAGTGTCCGAGAAGTCCTTCACCATGTCCCAACTGTCTCGAGCCATCCAGCAGAATCGTGTTCACGAGTTCTTCACTTCCGGAACCGCCGCCGTCGTGGGTCCTGTTTCCGAAATTGTTCATGTGGATAAGGAGAATGGGATATCGGAGACATTGGTGGTTCCTACGCTGGAGAGCAAGTACCAGCTGCATCAGAAACTGCGCAAGTCCCTCGAGGACATTTTCTACGGACGCGTCGAAAAGAGCGAATGGCAACGAGTCGTCGAGCTGTGAACTCTAGAACCTCCGTATTCATCAAACTTCCAAGCCAAATGGTCTCTTATTGAGTTGGAAAAACACCGGTATTTCGCATAAAATAGCAAACGTTCTTTTTCTGTGTGTTTTCTGTGTTTTACATCGTGGTTTGCTGGTCAAAAGTGCCCTTCACGAATTGAGTTACGAAGCCGAATCCAACTTGTTCGCACTGTTGGAAGATGATGTTTCTGAAACACAAAAACGTACAGAATCTGTTGTTCTATTGTTTTTCTTTCACTTTTCCCCTCTTTCTCCTTACCAGTCGCCAAAAACTGACCTCTCCCCCGATCGATACCCCTTCTTCTCTCTCGACGCACTGCTCTCCCCCTTCCTGCGTCTCCTCTTCACGCAATCCCTAACTCTTTTCTCCCCGCTAACATTGCGTTCGCGTTCGCCACTTTTAACGGCATTTTGCGCTTTTTGTTCTTCTATGAATTCCCCCTCAACATCCTCCTCAGATGCCTGTCAAATATGCGGTCAAAAATCCTGCGGCAACAACTTTGGCGCTCGGAGTTGTCGCGCGTGTGCTGCGTTTTTTCGTCGAAATGCAACGATTGGCGATCGTTTTTTGTTTCGGTGTGACAAGGGGAACTGCAAGCCGACGGAAGGTGGAAAGTGAGTTGATTTGAACAATTCTAGAAGAAAAAGTATAGAAATTGAAGGTTTCTCTGCAAAAAATGTCGAATGGACAAGTGTCTAAAGGTTGGCATGGATCCGGAGAGTAAGTCATTTTTGATCGACCGTTAACCCGTTTTCTGTTGCTTTTTCAGAGTTCCAGTTAGATCGTGACATTTTGAAAACCGCTAGCAACTTCAAGTCCTCTAAAAAGCACTTTTACGAGATTGGCCCCGTCCAAACCATGGCTCAATTCCTCGGTCGCCCGAGTTTCCTGTTATGTTGCGAACCAACAAAAGCATCTCATATCAAAACAATAATAGACGTTTCGCCAATGGTTAGAAAAGTAGAGGAGTTGTTCCGGAAAGCTTCTGCAAGGCCTCACTCTGTTAATTCTGACGGCTTGTCAAGATTGACCTCCGGACTGGAAAACCTGCGCTTCAAACCCCCAGACGCCCAGGATCTCAAAGTCCTCGATGTCATTGAGAAGCAGCATGCCCTTCGGATCTACGAAGATGCATTTGTGGACAATGCCACGTGGCTCGCGAACTGGGAAGAGTTCCGAGCGCTTCCGGAGAAGATTCAAATGATGATTGCAAAAAGCGCTTGGAACCAATGGAGTCGCATGGAACACTTGGCACAAACCGCCGAATTCCTGAGGACGTTCAAGTTCGCCCAGGGTCTACTTGTCGTTGGGACGGATTTGGGGATAGATACGAAGAAAGTGGACATGGATATCTCATGGATGACAAATTACTCGAAAGAGCAAGCTGCTTCGTGAGTTTTTTTGCTTTGTAAAGATGTCAAAAACGATCTAGATTCAGGTTCATAATCCTGGATCTTAATGGTAACTATTCAAATATTATCAAGTGCCTAATGGACCTGGAACCTTCTAAAACAGAGCTGAACTACATGCTCTGTCACCTCTGCCTTTTCACCGCTGGAAAACGACATTCAGAAATCACATCGATCACGGATCGACTGCTAGAACTTCTTGGGAATGACCTACACAATTACTATCAAAGCATCAAGTGTTCCAACTATTCAATACGGATTGCAAAAATGATAAAGATCAACAATATACTGACAAAAGACGCCTGGGAGAGACATGAGAGGAATCAAGTTGCCGCGGTGTTCAACTTGTATTGTATTGAGTTCTCTGACATGGAAATGTTCGTGGGGAACTAAAGAATAAAAGGATTCATTGATTCATAATTTGTTATCTTTCTTTCAATTATCACTTGGTTTTCATCCACTGAATACTTACTTGTCGTTGCAGAAATATAACGCTTTTGCTTTATAGACAAACTGAAAACGATTGTCACTATTATCTTTGTAAAGATACCAATACCTCATAGAATTTCAGAATTTCATCACCACCACACCAGTTTCTCACGGTCTTCAATCCTGTGTTGAGGACGGACAGATCATTCAGCAAATTGCAATTGAAATTGATATCCATCTGAAAACGTGAGTATTCATTTTTTTGAAGCTCTCTAGATTGTTAGCATTACACGTGGTTCTCTCAGTTGGTTCACCAACTCCTGAATAACTTCGTATTGCCCTGACATCTTCAAACTCCTTCGACAATGTTCGCTAACCGGTTCTGATAGTACTTTTTCTGCGACTTGAAAGTGAGCTTGTCCGCATGCATGGAAGAAATCCCGCATATCTCTTCCAGAGCACTCTAAATCTGTAGATTCGCATCCCTGAATTTCTTTCTTCGTTTTGAGATATACGCTGGTAACGCCCAACTCACCTTCACCTCCAAATCGTTGCACAAATTAACAATAAGATTGTTCAAGTGCAGGGTTTTATTAAGGTAGAACGAAACGTAAACAGTTTCTGCTCCAGCAGAACACCATTTCGCTTTTTCCGACTTACAAATTTCGACATTTTGTGGGCTCCTAGTGGTGTTCTGAGCAACAGTGCTCAAGGAGCCCAGGAGTAACAGGAGAAGGACGGGTTTCCAATACATTTCTAGGCAAACTAGAACTGATACTTTTCTTGTTTGGTATGGCGTTTTATACTCTTTGTTCTATAATTTCTTGATTAAAACTGATACCATCACATTGTCCATGTGGTGTTGTGGAATCATTGGAACTCTGTGATTCACGGTGCATTAGAACTTGATGAGAAGGTTTTTGGTGCTCTGAAACTAGAATAAGTTTGGCAAGAATGAAAAAATCAACAATTTCTAAATGAAATGTTTATTGACTAATTGAGAAAGCATTTGGTTAAGTGATTAGCAGCAGGTTATCTTTATCGAATGCGTCCTTCATTGACATCCAAACTTCTTGCGGGCGGCGTCGATGTACTGAAACAAACATTCCAATGATTTACTCAAATTTTTTGACAATACCTCCTTGAAAGCCTTGACCCCATCTTCCCCACAGTAATCTCTCACGGCCTCATAAGCACGACTAAGCACGATACTCTCTTCGTTCAAGTAACCACAACGGGCGAATTTACTGAGCTAAAAGAAAAGTCTGCTTTTCGTCATATGCCCCAAAACTTACAAACTTGTCAGCAACAACATTTTTTAGAATCTTGACGTAGGTGAACTCGTTGGAATTTTCCAAAGTGGTCTCACAAGCTTTGCTAACTGGTGCGGGGGCTGGAGCTGAAGTCGTGGTGGCTTGAGTGGTAGTTGGGGCAGTTGTAGTTGAAGTTTGAGTCTCGGTAGTTGTTGGCTCTTCTGTTGTGGTGATAGTCTCAGTAGTAGTTGGCTCTGTCGTGGTAGTTGAGGAAGGGGTAGTGTTGGGCTCTTCAGTCGTGGTAGGTTGTTCAGTCGTAGTTGAAACTGCGGTAGTGGAAGCCTCTGTAGTTGAAGCAGCCTCAGGTGGTTGCAGGTGTGATAGCTGAAGCAGTGGTAGTTGGGACAGTAGTAATTGAAGCCTCGGTAGTTGGAGCCTTGGAAGATGAATCCTCGGTAGTTGAAGGCTCAGTAGTGGTGGGCTCTTCAGTCGTGGTAAGAGTCTCAATAGTGGTTGGCTCTTCCGTTGTAGTGGGAGTCGCAGTTGTTGAAGCCATGATGGTTGAAGCCTCGGTAGTTGAAACCACGGTAGTTAGAACTGTGGTTGTTGTTGGCTCTTCCGTCGTGGTAAGGACCTCGGTAGTTGTTGGCTCTTCCGTTGTGGTTGGAGTTTCAGTTGTTGTTGGCTCTTCCGTCGTATTTAGAGCTGCGGTAGTTGAAGCAGGGCTAGTGGTTAGCTCTTCCGTTGTTGTTGAAGCAGTGGAATCAACAGAAAAACCACCTTGAGCAAAAGTGCTTGTAACAGACAGCAATACCAGAAACAAGGCAGTATTCCAGAACATCTTCACAACAGATGATGATACTTTTCTCTAGGATCAGGACCTTTTTATACTAGTTTAACACCCCAATATCTGTTCCGATGGCTTGTTATGAATGCATCCATCGTTCCAAAAAAGATTGTCATGTTTCATCCCGAAAATAGAACATTCTGTGTGCACCAACAGCTGGAGAGATCAGATGATCAGCTGGAACAGAGCAGGATACCGAAAGTTTGACCAAAATTATTCATTTTTTCATTTAGCAGAAAAATCACATTAATTATCAGCTGGTTATCTTTATTCAATGAGCCTTTTATTGACATCCAAACTTCTTCTTGTAGAAGTCGATGAACTGAAACAAACATCCCAATTATTTCGTCAAATCTTTCGACAATTAGTACCTCCTGAAAAGTTTTGACCCCATCGTCCCCACAGAAAGTTTTCACGGCATCTTTAGCTTCACGACGTTCGACACTCTCCTGTCTCACTTTGCTCGCATCGCTGAAGTAATAACACCGGGCGAATTTACTGAGCTAAAAGAATGCCTTGCTTTTCGTAATATGCCTCCTAGACTCACCATCTCATCAGCAACAACACTCTTCAGAATATTGATGTAGGTGTAGTTGTTGGAGTTTTTCAAAGTGGTCTCACACGCTTTGCTAACTGGTTCAGGGGCTGGAGGTGGTGTTGTGGTAGCTTCGGCGGTGGTTGGAGCTGCAGCTGGGGTTGTTGATTCAGCAGTCATTGGCTTGGTAGAAGAAGATTCAGCAGTTGAACTAGAAGATGTATCGCCATTTGAAGAAGTATCAGTCGAGATTTTCGCACATTTTCCAATAACCTTAGCGACGTTCTCCTGAGTGACACCCTTGAAGCAAGAAGCGTCAAAGGCTGTGCACGTCTAAAATAATCGAATCATCAAGAGGAACGCGTTTTTAGACAACTCACCTTATCTGTGAAGTCCTTACACGTTCTTAGAACATTGGCACTCGTATCAGCATCATTGATGTACTTCAACACACTGTCTAATGCATCCGAGCACGGAGCAGCGGTTGAACAATCCACCGGTGAATTGGTAGAAGCATCCAGAAAACGAGCAAAACTGCTCGAAACAGACAGCAAGACCAGGAAAGAGACAATGTTCCAGAACATCTTGAGAGGAAAAGATGATGATGCTCTTTACCTCAAGTTCACACCTTTTTATACCGATTTCGTTTTCCAATAACCTTTTCGATGCATTGTTTGTGTGTAGAATGGCAAACATGTCAAATCACTTTTTGGGTATTGTCTGGAAAGTTTGAAAAGTATCAGACCTCAATGATTCATCCTCAAATTAGTTTTGAGGTTCGTCATGTTCTTTATGTTTTGATTCTGAACATCATCTGACATGTGAATACATACGAAATAAAGCAAAACTGACAAGAGTCACAGCGTTCTCGGTCACTCTTTCAATCTTGAGATAGTGTAATGTTACTGGCTTTGCGTTCTTTTTTTGATTGGATACGTAACATTACACAGCTCTCTCTTCTCTGTGCGTTCTTGCCCTCTTCAATTCCTATCACTTTTTTTCATTTACCTGATGTTTTTTTTCACAATCAGTCTCTCTTTTTTTCAGACAGAAAACAATGGCCAAGCAATACGGGTACGTCAATGGGATTCCGAATAGAAGCGGCGTCATGAATCTCTATGCATGCCAAGCAGAAGATCAAAAGGATAAACTGACAGCTCTTCTTCATCTGGTAACTGGGTACATCAATTCGTTTCGAGGAGATCTTTCTCATGGTGAGTAAACCGCTTGAATGCGTCTGTTTATCAATCGGTGCCCTCGATTCCGTGGCGGCGGCGGCGCGCTTCACCATTTTCGCTCTTATTCTGCTCAATTTCGATCATTTTTCTTAAAATTTTTTGTGAAAAACATTTGAGAACACAATACGCAAGATGTTTTGACAAAAAAATTTAACAAAAACCGTCAAAAATGAGCAAAATAAGGGTGAAAACGGTGAACGACCGAATTTTTGCTTTGTGCGGCCGCGTCCAGGGCAGCGATTGACGAATTTAGCAGTTCACCGTTTTCGCCTTCATTTTGCTCATTTTTTCTGAAGAAATGTGAATTACAACTTCTTCACTATGTGCGAAACTTTTTTGGTCGTATAGGACGGGTCGATTTGAGGTTATCTAGTCAACTTCCGCCTATAAATAACCAAGTAATACAGAGAAAAGGAAACATAGATGTGTGCTTCTTAGCCCGATTCCCCGAAGAGAAACGGTTGATCCCTTTCGCCACGAAGAGGCGAAGCACGTGAAAGGGAAAAGGTTTTTTAACGTCCCACCGAAAAAGGGACGATCGACTGCTTCGGCTGTCAAAACGACTGCTTCTGCTGTCAAAACGACTGCTTCTGCTGTCAAAAACGACTGCTTCTGCTGTCAAAAACGACTGCTTCTGCTGTCAAAAACGACTGCTTCGGCTGTCAAAACGGCAGCACCCTCCGGGTTTGGAAGGCAACTGCCAGCGATTGATCAGTTTCAGAGGACGCTGTGGGCCTGCCATATTGGGGGCGGAGTCAACCACACACAGTCGGCGTACCTTTGTTTATTGTTTATGACTGTATTGAACCTATTAGCACTAATAAAAGACTGACATTTGCGGTCTTATCTCGTGGGAACATCTTTTTACAATGTGATGAAAGGTCATCTGTCGGTCGTAAAATCGATTAGCACATGTTTCGCTGCTAATAAGAGAATGTGTTGGGGAGCGGGATGAGGAGGGCAGATAGAAGTACAAAGGTCACAACTGGGGAAAATTGAGAAAAATTGAGTAAAATAGCCTAAAATGAGCAAAATAAGGGTGAAAATGGTGAACCACAAAATGTTTCGTTTCGTGTGGCCGCGTCTCGTTGTCTAATAACTTTTACTTTACAGAAAAGATCATTATCCTCTGCGCATCCGATGAAAACTGCATTCAAGTTTCTGAAAAACTGATCCAGAAGAAGATCGAAAACAGCTTGTTCACAAAAGAAAAATGCGAGGAACATGAGAACGAGGTACAGCTGAATTGGGCAAGATTCCAAAAAGGAGAAGTCCTCGTGTCGGTTGTCCACATGGAGAAGTTTGAATTTGTGGGTCTCCCTATTCCGGAATTCGTGAGTTTCATTTGAAAAAATGACCCCAAAAACAGTACCCATGTTTCAGTTCATCTTCCTCGACGCTCCTGTGAATCCAGCTCGTTTTTCGGAGCTTCTTGACACTTTTTGGCGCAGAAAGTTCCAGAGAGAACAGAATGTGACTGTAGAGGTGATCACAACAATCGAAGACAATGTGGAATTCTTGAAAACATTGAAGAAAGAGATGGAGAATGTGGGTCCGGAGAGGGCTCCGGAGTGGCTTGTTGATTGGATTCGGATTTCTGGAGAAAAAGAAAGCAAAACTTCTCAAAAGAGTCTCGAATCCACGTCATCTGCTTCTTCATCAACACCTGGCACCCAGAAACACCCCAAACCCTCATCTGTCTACGACCTTCGTCCAGACGAGCACGGCAAGTACTTCTGTCCCAGTTACCTTCTCCGAATCCCCAAGAGCAATGGGGATTACGAAGAGGAAGATGAAATGGAAATGATGAAAGAGGACATCACATCTGGCCGTGAATTGGAGGAGGATGAGCAGTTTTTCAACGGAGACATGTGCGGGGATCAATTCTAGGTAAAATTTCACTTTCTACTTGTGCTTTCTATTGTTTTTGCTCAGGTTTTTCGCTCATGGTTTATTCAGTATTACATTGTTTTACGGATTATAGCAACGTTCTTTCACTTGTTCGCGCATCCAAACTTTGTCTTCAATGTAGCAATGAACTGCAATGAAATTCATCATTTTTCTCTCTGTTTTCCTTCTTTTTTCATCGAGATCAGTCTTACCGCAGAAAACATCGAATCATCTCGTTCTTCACAATAGGTCTGCACAACTTTGTGAGCACTGGAGACAATGGAGAAAGAGTCCGAATTGAACTGTGAACAGCGGTAATAGTTGGAGAGCTGAAACATTCCGCCTTTTCCTTTCAGTTTCGAATTCCCTGACAATACCCTTGTATTCATCGAAATCTCCAAGAGAATATTAACAAATGTGTACTCATTCTGGGCTTCCAAAGTTTGTCTACAGCTTCGGGAGACCGGGAGGAGGGTTTGGACGGTTCCACCAATCACTGGAGTCTCAATGCCACATGCCTTGTAGACATAGGAAACGTCCTGGTTTCCGGAGCATTGCAGTTCTTGGTGACTGCAGTTCTGAAGAAAGAGCGGTTTTCGTAAGGAGGGTCACGCGAAGTGGCACTCGACGTGCTCACCACGAAATCGGTTTTCTGGTGTTTTCTCGGTTTCGAACCGTTCTTTTTTGCATTTCTTTGATGGAATCGGATAGAAACAAGAATTTGGAACAAATAATCAGTTGATTAGACCAAATGTATCGCGTTTTTCAAAGCAAACTATCGATTTTTGAAAACGTTTTGCCGAAAACACGAACCCGAACGATTTTCTATGAAAAACTCAGCGATTCTGATAAAATTGACTATGAATCGGTTCTAAATTCTCTGTTCTATCCGATTTTTTTATGAACAGTTTGAGAAAATCGGCCCAAAAACGAGGAAACAGCGAAAAACCTACGTCGTGGCGAGAATATGTTGGCGGGTCCCACCACGAAATTGGTTTTCTGGTGTTTTCTCGGTTTCGCACCGATTTTTTTTTCACATTTTCTTGTTGGAATCGGATGAAAAACAGGATTTGAAACATAGAAAACGCTAATTTGATCGAAACTACCGCGGTTTCCAATGTAATTTACCCATTTTTGAAAAGTCTTGCCAAAAACACGAAACCGAAACATTTTCTATGAAAAACTCATCAATTCTGATAAAATTGGCCATCGATTGGTTCTAAATTCTCTCTTCTATCCGATTTTTGCAGAAAAAAAGTGAGAATATCGGTTAGAAACCGAAAAAACACCGAAAAACCGATTTCGTAGCGAGACCCGCCGAGTGCCACTCTGCGCGATCACAGTAATACAAGTTCTGGATTTCAAAACGTTCAGAAACCTATTTGCTGGTTAACAAACACGTCAAACAAGCCAAAGTACGATTCTTGTGCTCCCAATAACTGTAGGGGGACAGGAACAATGACAGAGACAATGTTCTCTCTATGAGTCAGCAAATAGAATCAGATCAGTCTAGCTGTCATTCGACAATCGAATCGTACTTGAAATTGTATTTTCAAAAGTATAAAAGCCCCTCAACCCTCCTAGTCCCCATCAACATGTTCAAGCAACTCCTCGTCCTCCTCGCTCTCATCGCCTTCTCCGCTGCTACTCTCGCTGGTACCCCACATATTTCACAGCAACTCCACCTAACATAAGACATTCAGAAGAGAAAGCCGCCAAGGCCCAATCCGCCCTGAAAGCCGCTGGATTGTCCCAACCATCCATCGACGGGTTGATTGGTCTTGACACCAAGTTCTCGGAAGGATTCCCCGGAGTCGCTGGGAACAAGGAAGCGACGGACAAGTTTGTCGCGGATTTCCAGGTGGAAGCGAACAAATTCATGGATGCTATGCCAGTGGCTGATAAGCAGATTTATGATAACTATCGTAAGAGTCAAGGGATCTAAGTTTTGCGTTGAATTTGGCTGAATAAACCATCATTTTCAACGTGTTACTCACCTTTGCCATATTGCACAAGTGTTGAACTACACTGTTTCCAACTTGCGGCGTCGTGTCAACGGTCAGATTTGAAGAAAGCAATCTTCCGATACTTGCACAATCTTTTCCACGCGTCGTCTCACAGATCGAAGAGTTGGAATTTTGAGCAACAGTGCTTCCAATCAGAATACACAAAGAAAGCAAAGGGAAGGTAGTTTTACAGCTCATTTTCAAGTGCCTAGTACCCAGCACATTGCGGGGTCGCTTTTATACTAATGCTCAACAATAGAACTTACATATTGCACGGGATGAGTAATCGGGACAAGAGGACATGCTTTGTACAGTGATACAATTGATATGAGATCGAGTTGGAAAGGGGGCGATAGAAAGGGTAAAAGAGAGTTTGAGTCAATTGTTAGTTTTTTGAATCATCGACGTCGTCGTTTTGCGGTGGAGGGGATGGTTCCGGGTTCTTGGCGTCTTCATCAGTGGGATCCTCCTCCTCCAGAAACTTGATCGCCGTCGGCACTTCATCCGGCACATTCTCCAGATTCAATTCTAGTTTCAACGCTTTACAAAGAGAGTAGAGCACTAGTTTGACGTCTGCGTGAATTGGGTTTTCCACTTTTTTCTCCTGAAATCAACTTTTTTCTTGCAGTATGGCACTATGCAACTTACATGCGCCGTCTCCTGAAAATTGACAGTCGTCGTCTCAATCCCACGATCCTTGGCGTCAACTGGAAGCGATCCCATCGGGATGATCTCTAACGAGGTTCCGAGGCACAAAAGATGCGAGGTTTCCTTCCAGGCTTTCTGGATTCTTGACAAGTGCGACTTGCTAATCGCTGAATCCCAGTCTAACGTGGCGTCTTTGAGGTTTCCACGACATTTCCGACCGGTTTTCAGGTTTCCTTCGCATTTTCGACCAGTGTGCTTGAAGCCGACACTCATAACAATGTCCTCGCGGATGTACTCTCTGAAAATCTCCGTTTTTCGAGCGTTTTTTGAAATTTCTCACCGCTTACATGTCTCGCAGACCTCCAGGAACAGATTCCCGTGCACTTCAATCAGATCCTTCACGGGGATCCCCACTTTCCGATCCAATCCATCCACATTCTGCGTTATCGTCGTTCGGATGTATCCCGCCTTGTGCAACGCCAGAATCGCCTGATGCGAAACGCCGGGAACTGCCTGAAGTGATAGTTTTCGGTTTTTCAACTGGAAAATTTTTGAAATAACCGAGAATATCACTTACCCGTTGGAATTCCACGCCTTCCGCTTGTTTTCCTTGCGCTTGTAACGTCCAAACACCATTTTTCCCTCGGAAATCGGGAAGCTTGGAGCCGGTGCTCACTCCGGCGCCGATCAGCACTAGTATCGGTTTTTTTGTTGACTTGGCCTTGACGAAATGGTCGTAGAGGATGTGCAACTTGTCGGCGATCACTGCTTCCGAGTCTTTGAACTAAAATTTCGAGTTTATGGGGGTTTTTCATTTGTTTTGATGGAAAAGTTTGATTTTTCAAATTTTAACCGACTTACTTCTGGTTTGCCAACAACTCCTTTGTCCGGGTAGTCTGATAGAAGACTCTCGTAGACCGACGTCATTTTCGGTGAAAAAACACCGAAAATTCGTTGAAAATCGAACGAAAACGACGATTTTCACTGAAAAATCTGCCAAAAAAAAGAAAAATTCGCGAGTGCGATAGAGCGCAATTGCATTGTGTCTGCGTCTCTCAACGAGCAGCGTGGTTAGAGAGCATTATCACTCGAACACCTATTCGAATATTCCTCGGTTTCCTCGCTCTTTCTCTGGGTCTAAGACACGTTTCGCACTCTTCCCGCACAAAACCTCCATCCCATACACCCCAATCGCCTATTCTTCCCTCTAAACTGTCCAAAATGACCGAACAAACATCTGAATTCCTAACCCGGATTCCAATCGAAGTTCGACTACAAGTTTATGAGTATCTCGACACGAAGAGCAGGTAATTGACGGGTTCTCCAACGTGTCACAATACTGTTTCTCTAGATTCAATGTTCGAAGCTGCTGTGTTAGTGAGCGAACTCTCATCGACAGCCTCAAAACTCACTACGAAAGCGTTGAGTTTACCTTTTTTACTTTGGCTGCGTTTATTAGGCTTCGAAAAACAAAGACGGAATTCTATGAAATAACCTACTACATAAACAAAAAAGGAACAACTGTGAGGGATAGGAGATATGAAAACGAACGGGATGACCGCTTGGTGGAGGATGTTCATCCTGTCGATCTGGCACTGATGTTGTTCCGAACTCTCTTCAAGAACCCAAAGTCGACGTTGCGCTTGTTTTCTTTCCGTGCTACCATTCGCCGGCCAGACCAAGTCGGCATCGGACATTTGTACGATGTTTTGAACAAGCTACAAGCCACTCTGAAATCCCTTGGCCATCAGCTCAAAGTCGAAAAGTTCACCATGCCGGTGCGGGAGAAACAAGAAGAGGTTCTGAAGGTTCTGCCACATCTCTGTTCGGATACGCTCAAGTGTATTTCTCTAACCGAAGGAGGATCATCTCGCCTTGGAATATCTACGAAAAGTATAAGTTTGGACAAAATTGCCCAATTGGAGCAGTGGAAGAAGGCCGAGTGTCTTCGAGTTCATGATTGGTTTCTGAAACCAGATGCTCCTAATATCAGTCAACTTATGCATTTCTCCACTGTCTTTGTAGAAGCCCAGATATTGACTCATGATTTGGATCGAATCGTTGAGGTATGTATTGCCTCTCCGTCAATCGGTGCCCGCGAGTCCGTGGCGGCGGCGGCCCTTTGACGGGCAGACAATAATTCAAGTTTCATTCTGGAAAATCGTTGTCAAATACATAATCGAAGATCTTTTCAGAACTACGTCCAAACTGGGAACTTGAGAAAGTTCGAGGTGTGCCTAAAGAAATTCGAATTCTTCGTTCTCTGTCATCACGTCAACCATTCTGCCCCTTCTCTACTGAAATGTGAATATCCGGGAGAATTCGCGCACAAGTTTGTGAACACAATTCAAGGAGATTGCCTTTATGTGAATCTGGAACATGAGTTTTTGGGAATCTACAAGTTGGATGTTACAATGGAGGAAGCGATGAGCATGGTGTCACTTGAAACGTGGGATGAGTATTTTGAGGATTGGAGGGAGGAAAACGCACGATCATAGATTTAAATTCAAAATATGTATCATGTATTTGCAATTTTCCTACTAAATAAAAAGTTTTGAAGATTGTTGAACCATTTCGAAACGTTCAGGGGCAAAGGACATCCATTTGAATACGGGAATAGACAGGTGGCATTGAGAGGACCTAGACCGCTACGCATTTGCTGGCCAGTATCGATTTTTACGGTTTCTCACATTAAGGGTCACAAAACAGGTATTGCAGACCATTTCTCGCCCCAAAATGTTCCAACAAACTTCTACGTTCCTAACCCGAATTCCCATTGAGCTACGAGAGCAGATATATCAAAGACTTGATGTTCTAGACAGGTATTTTAATTTTATGTGTCGTTGATGAATGTTTCTCTTCAGATTCAATGTTTGGTCTTGTTGTGACAGTGAGCGAGCCGTAATCGATGGAATGAAAGTGTACTACAATTGCGTGATGTTGAGTTTTTATCCGAACTACCTGGAATTGGAGTTTCAAGAACCGGATAGGGAACACCATAGAATGAGTATCCCCGTTGATCAGGCAATGCTCACCCTCAAAAAAGTTGTTCACAGTTCGAATACACGGATTGGCGCGTTTTCTGTCACCTTCGATAGAAGGGTCGGTATGGAACAATCCAATCTGCAAGGAATCTTGAACCAAATTCGCCACACTCTCATGGAACTTGGCCGCCAACTTCGAGTCGAAAAGTTTGAAATGGAGGTGTTCGACACGCAGGAAGAGGTTTTGAAGATTCTCCCGCATCTCTGCTCGGACACTCTCAAAAGTATCAGTCTAATTGGTCCCTCTGTATCTAGGGGATTGTTCAATATGGATAAAGTGGTGGTTTTGGATCAATGGAAGAAGGCAAAGTACTTCAAGAGTGCGGCACTGTCTCTCAATGTTTCAGTTGAGCATCTCATGCACTTCTCTGTTGTTGAAACAAAACTGCCGAACTTGAGAGCAGAGGATATGAAGATAATTGTACAGGTAACCAGCAAAAAGGCTTTTGTTTCGAATGACAATCTTATAGAACTACACTCAAACAGGCAATCTCATGCACTTCGAGGCAAGAGTACTCCCATCCAAATTCCACTCTCTTCTGGCTCATCTTGATCAAAACGCATCTGACGACTTTGCCTGTACTCTTGCAAGAATAAACCCCCAATCTTGTCTCTATGTAGCTCTTCATATCGTGGATCCCCATCATCCCATGCTAGGAGTCTACAAGCTGGATATGAGTATAGAAGAAGCCCACCAACTGGGCCCATTTGATAAGTTTTCTCATATCCCATTTCTGCGTGAGAATCAGAAGAAATTGAAGGATGTTATGTGACATTGAAATAAATTTTTCTCTTTATTTACAAAACAAAATACGCAAAAAGAAAATGAGATCAAAGATACCAGAAGAGAAGTTAAGTTTTATAGTTCTAACAAGCCCATTTCTGAATGAACCGATTGATGAACATCTGGAAGAGTTGGGTGGATCTGACGCCGCATAAGCCTCCAAACTCGTTGACTGCACATGTGTTGACAGTGGATAGAGTGAAACAGCGGGAGAAGTCGGTACGCTGAAACAGTTCTCATTAGATTACACTTCTTTCTCATTCTTACATTGAAATCCAAGATCGCCTGGTTTGCCTGATCCACACATTCAGTCTGAGTACCAATGAATGCCGAGGTGTAGGTGCACTTCATAATGGGTGGAAGGGTGTAGAATTGGTAGTAGGAGCAGAAATCCAAGAGGATGTTGGTGGATGTGGTGTCATTGAAGTCTCCACACTTGTTCAGCGTGCCAAAACAGTTCTGGAAGCTGTTACAGTAACCATTCAACTCCTCGATCCACGTCGCATCCATTGCATCAGCAGGTGTCATGGAATTCATCGTGGTTCCTAGGCTAGTAAGGGCTAGATAGCATTCTCCAGCGAGTTCCAAAGCAGTGTCAGAAGAGCAGTAGGGGTCTTGGAAGGGAGCAGTTGTGGTAGAGTTTGGTGGCCGCATCGTTGTCATAGTACCATTGATAGCATGTACGGTAGCTGTAGTCATTCCAGGGAGCATTGTGGTGCCATTAACCGTAGAGTTGGGAGGACGCATAGTAGTCATTCCAGGAAGCATCGTTGTGGGGAAAGTGCCATTTGGAGGTCTAGACGGGGTTGTCATTCCAGGAGCCAAAGTACCGTTCATTGGAGGCATTGTAGTCATTCCAGAAGGCATCGTTCCATTCGGAGGTCTCATTGTTGACATGGTCATTCCTGGAGCCAACGTCGGAGTAGTCATTCCTGAAGCCATTGTACCATTTGGAGGATGAACTGATGGCGTAGTCATTCCTGGGAGTATTGTAGGCATCGTCCCGTTCGGAGGCCGAGAAGGAGTTGTCATTCCTGGTGGCATCGTTGGCATCGTTCCGTTCGGAGGTCGAGACGGTGTCGTCATTCCAGGAGGCAAACTTGGTGTAGTCATTCCGGGAGCCATGGTTCCGTTTGGAGGATGCATTGTAGTCATTCCTGGTGGTGGAGTAGTCATCCCTGGAAGCATCGTTGGCATCGTCCCGTTCGGAGGCCGAGAAGGAGTAGTCATTCCTGGTGGCAAGCTTGGTGTAGTCATTCCCGGAGCCATTGTACCATTTGGTGGATGAACTGAAGGCGTGGTCATCCCAGGGAGCATCGTAGGCATTGTACCGTTAGGTGGTCGAGACGGTGTAGTCATTCCTGGTGGCAGACTAGGAGAGGTCATCCCTGGAAGCATCGTAGGCATAGTTCCATTTGGAGGTCGAGAAGGAGTTGTCATTCCTGGAGGCAAGCTTGGTGTAGTCATTCCTGGAGGCATGGTTCCGTTTACTGGATGCATTGTTGTCATCCCTGGGAGCATCGTAGGCATTGTACCGTTTGGAGGTCGAGAAGGTGTGCTCATTCCAGGTGGCAAGCTTGGTGTAGTCATTCCAGGAGGTATACTTGGAGTTGTCATTCCCGGAAGCATCGTCGGCATAGTTCCATTTGGAGGTCGAAAAGGTGTGGTCATCCCTGGCGGCAAACTTGGAGTTGTCATTCCAGGAGCCATAGTTCCATTTGGTGGATGCATTGTTGTCATAGTCATTCCCGGTGGCATACTAGGAGTGGTCATCCCTGGGAGCATCGTAGGCATTGTACCGTTTGGAGGTCGTGAAGGTGTGGTCATTCCAGGAGGCATTGAAGGAGAAGTACCATTCATAGGAGGCATACTTGGCATTGTTCCATTCATTGGATGCATTGTAGGCGTGGTCATCCCGGCTGGCAGTGTGGGTACTGTACCATTGATGGGATGCATGGTGGGCGTGGTCATTCCCGCCGGAAGTGTGGGTACAGTACTGTTAGGCGGCATACTTGGAGTAGTCATTCCAGGAAGCATAGTAGGCATAGTACCATTTGGTGGATGCATTGTAGTCATTCCAGGAGGCAACGTTGGTCCCGTAACATTCGATAATCCCATAGTGGTCATTCCAGGAGCCATTGTACCATTTGGTGGATGAACTGAAGGTGTAGTCATTCCAGGAAGCATCGTCGGCATTGTTCCATTTGGGGGCGGTCCCATAGTGTTCATACCAGGAAGCATTGTAGGTCCTGTCCCATTTGCTGGTCCCATTGTAGTCATTCCCGGTGGCAGTGTAGGTACAGATCCATTCGGTGCATTGAGAGGAGGTGTAGTCATTCCCGGAGGTCCAGTAACATTCGATATAATCATTCCAGGAGCCATTGTTGGGGGTCCAGTAGGGATGTTCAAAGGTCCGGAGAGCATAGTTGTCATAGAGGGTACTGTACCGTTAGGCGATCCAGTTGGCGACCCAGTTGGTAAACCAGTTGGCAATCCAGGAGGAGTCATTCCGGGCGCGAGAATAGTCGGAGCCCCAGTCCCCAGAGATCCCGGAGGAGGTGACATGGTAGTGAAGGCAATGGCAACATCCGCTTGAGCCATTCCATGAGTAACCAGGAACGGATTAGGTGGAGTTGAGAATCCAGAAGCAGGTAGGGAAGGTGCATGAGTAGCAGTTTCAATCGGAGGACCAAAGTCTCCAGAAGCTAGAAAGACCGAAAGTCCGAGGACTAGTAGAAATCGAAAAATCATTGGTAAAACTGGGGAAAAATGTCAGGTGTTCTGTGGCTATGTTATGTTATGTTATGACGAAGAACTTCCGCCCGTCTCCTTTTATACTGCGCCGCCCCGAATCTTTGACCGTTTTTGTCTGTTTTCCGTCTCTAGTCGGTTTTCCAATAGACTCGTAATTTGGTTCGGTTTCGCCTCCTCTAATCCGCTTGTTTACGTCCCCGGGGCTTGAGTTTGACCGCCGACGTCTAGTGATTCAGAAGTAGACGTCAGGGAGTTGGGGGACAATGGGTGGCGATTGACAAGATTGGCAGAATTGGCAGATGATAAGGTTAGTGAATCATGATAGAATCAGGGGGAGCTGCAGAATGTGCAGGAACACGTCGGAGATCATTCATTCATTGATAATAGTCTCAAGAGTTCAAGTTCCAGTTCAGTTCTAGTTCCAGCCATCAAGCATCCACCTCATACAAGTCCTCCTCATCTTTCTGCCATTCCGCATCACCTCTGAGCAAGCTGGTCCTGTGCAGACAAAACACACAACACAGCGAGTTCGCCAAGAACGCCGGGATCAGAAGATACTGTGTAAGATCCGGAACGACCCTCATGCACATATAGACGGGTGTGTCAAACAGAGAGAAGTCCGGGCTGTAGGCGAGAAGAATGATTAGGGGGCATTGGAGGATCTGAAACTTGAAGTTAAGATTGTTATAGAGAGCCAGAAGGATCACAATGAGGATCATCCAGACTCTCGACGGTTGCCTGGTCATTCTGGAGCAGTATCCGGCGGCGACACCAAAGAAGGAGATATAGAGCAGTGGTCCAAGGGTTAGAAATGCCGAGTAGATGTTGCCAAAGTAGCCACGGCAATCATAGTCATCAAAGAACAGGATGCTGAAGATTGGAAAAAGGCATTTGAAACCGAGCCCTTTGGATATCTTCGCACTTACACACTGAACCCGAAGATTCCAAAGTAGATGAAGGCGATGAGAAAGAAGAACACAGCGATGGTCTCGAAGACACACTAAAGAAGAGGTAAAGCTATAAAAGGGGAAGGGGAAAACTCACTTGAACTCTTCCGCCACAGAACAGGTTGCGCTTGCGAAGAAGTACGGGTTGCTCGTGATCAGAGTCTGTTAGAGAACTGTATTCCGACGACATTAGTAGGACTAGTTGGCAATGAAGCAATGATTGAAAAGGAGGGGATGATTTGGAAGAGAAAAGTAGAACACGTTTTCTTTTTGCAACAATTGCAATTCTGTAATCGCCTCTTTGTTTACGTTTGAAGATAAGAAAAACTAGAAAACGTTTTCATTTCTACTAGTTTCTGGGAGCAAATTGTTGCTGTGTAACCGCTCTCCTCTACGAACTTCCCTCGCTCTATCTGCTGTCCCATCCTCACTATCACTATAAGAGTGGGTTTAATTTTATCATCTCTCTCTCAATTTTCAACCAGAGATGGTTTTCAGCCAGATGGACCCGGCAAGCACAGCTCTGCTCAACATTGAGTATTTGAAACTCGGCATCGAAGCGGATCGAGACGAGCATAAAGAACTCGTGGAATACCACCGGAAGAGAATCGCGGAGAGCCAGAAGATTATTGAAGAAGCCGAGAGGAAGATGGCTGTCAAGGAGAAGGACTTCCAAGACTCGATGTCCTACATCAACAACGCCTCCAAAATGGCTGCTGGCAGTGTTCCGTCGGCTCCTCCAACACCACCAGCGAAGAAGTTCAATAACTGAAATGTTTCAGGTCTTTCTAAGAGTCAAGTCCACAACTTCAACCGTCAGGAGGTCACGAACCCATACATCATCACAAAACTGACAAGGAGTCTTCATCTTCTCGAATCACACTACATCATCAGGTCATTTCGGAATGTTTGTGTATCTAATTCATTAGCCGAGGAGAATCATTCATCAACTCTGTATCCGTTTTCTCAGTTTCCTTCTTACTACTATTGTATGTATACGAATGAAGTGCTTTCTTGGTTATTCTTCAACCCATCCCCCAGCCAAAACCTTTGATGAACTCTCTAATCGTCTGATCACATTTCCATCTTGAGAACTACTGTCATAAAAACTGAGCCCGAAGATTCCAAAGAAGACGAAGACAATGAGGAAGTTGATCTCGAAGACACATTGAGGGGATTGATGAATCTGGGAAAGAAAACAGGGAAACTCACTTGAACTCTTCCGCCGCAAAACAGGTTGCGCTTGCGGAGAGTCTGTTAGAGAACTGTATTCCGACGACACTAGTGGTACTGGTTGACAATGAAGCGATGATTGGGATGAATTGGAAGATAAGAAGAGTAAAATACTTTGTATTTCGCATGAATTGCAACTTTGTCCGTTTCAGGTGCCCCCAAGCGTTGCACAGACTGTCTGTCTACTCCCTCAAATAGTTCTGTATCTTTTCTAGCACGCTTCTTGTCCATTTGCTGTATAATCCACCTCTTGTTCCGTTAAAACAGATGAATGCGACGAGGTCAAAACAGTTGGGAAACAAATACGCTCCACGGAGAACACTGCCTGTTTTCCGCGCCAAAGAGGGTCTGGCCGTCTGGACACCTGTTTCCTCACTGTTTTTGTTGTTTTTCTTTTCAATTTTGTTGTGTTTTGTCTTTTTTCATGCTTTTACATATTACATTAATGTTTCGTTTCGTTATCCACTCAGTATTAATCGTTTCCTTATCAAAAACCGATACAGAACATGGATTTTCAGGCACCTCCCCAGCTATCTTCTCCTCCACTCTGCCACATTGCCATCCCTCCTTACTCTCTTCTAAGTAGGTCGGTTTAACTTTATCTCCATCTCATCCAATTTCCAACCAGAGATGGTTTTCAGAGCAATGGATCCAGCTGGAACTGCCCTTAGAAATATTGAATACATCAAACTCGACATCGAGAAAGAACGGGAAGAGCACTCCGAGCTGGTGGCCCTCCACAAAAAACGAATCGAAGAGAGTATGAGAATCATAAAAGACGCTGATGAGAAAATGGCTGCTAAAGAGAAGGAGTTCCACGATGTCATGGAGCAGATCAACAACGCCTCAAAAGTGTCGGTCGCCCGTGTTCCGTCGGCATCTCCAACACCGCCAACTCCCCCAACTGCTACTCCCTCCACTGGAACCGCCCACACCACTCCAACCAACCGTTTCCGTCGTTTCTCTCCACCACCGCAGCAGCCACTGAGAAAGAAGCTGTCGAAGAAGCAGATGGAGGCGGTGTGGACATTGGACAAGATCACTCGCACCGTGCAGCGAGCCATCCAAGATGGGATTTCCGGTCAGCAGATAGCCAACGAATCGGGTAAGCGGGAAGCGTTTCGAAATCTAGAAGTTCAATAACTAAAATGTTTCAGGACTTTCGAAGAGCGTCGTCACCAACTTCAACCGCGGAGAGGTTTCCCGCCCATATGATTCGGTCCTTCTCACTGCTTCCATCTGGGCCCAACGACATGTCCACTACATTCGCACTGCAATTGGCTCGCCATAGAAGTACATACCAAAGAAACCGTCCCTAATAGCCCCCAACTCTCCCCATATCGAACTTTTTATAATCTGATTTAT